>CM035166.1:82180706-82303010 GCA_020205615.1 Panax quinquefolius
GAGCCATCTAAAGAAATTCAAACACCGTGAGTAATTTACAAGTCGCCATAAATTGAAAATGTCCATCACGGAATCAATCTAGATTCAAGAAACTCAATCTGTGATCACATGATTCCTAGGCTCACACGATGCCGCAATTTATATGAAAGCGAAGTAATTATATATATAAAAGTCAGAATATATATATATATATATATATATATATATATATATATCGACATGATCAACCACCACGAAGCACCTCCACGAGGGATCAAAATGTAAATAAAGCAATAACACGATCAACCGCCACTTAAGTAAACTCTAAAGTAGACTAAATGTAAATAAATCAAGAACGATCAACCGCCATGAAGTAAACTCGGTAGGGATCGAATGTAAATAAAGTTCATAAAGGCTACTAAGTAAACTCCAGTTCGATGTAAATGTAATATATATATAAGAGGTAAACGCGCATGATATATATATCGATCCCCTTGGTTTATCATTTCATGATTTGTCTATATATATATGTGACGCCCCCAAAATAGGTATACATCACCCATTTTGAGTCGCCAAATACATGGTACAAAATTCAAATACAACTTAATTACACAAGTGTCGTGTAAAATATGAAAAAAACATAAGTTGAGAGTTTTAATACAAATATTATTTTCTAGACTGTATTCAAACTCAAATGGAGTTCTTATTACATTTATTATTACACTATTTCACTGAATAGTGAGGACTACTAATGCAAACATCTCGATCGTCACCCGCTCCCGATTAGTCCCAATTTATATTCTCATTTTCAAGAGAACAATGAAAACAAAGGGTGAGCTCAACTAACCCAAAGAAGAAATATTATGACTAAGATAATGCATAATAAAGTATCGTTAGCCTTGAACAGTGTTAAACTGATAAAATATAATAAACATCACATTTAACTACAGCGGAACAAGCAATCCATTAGAAGAGTCAAGTAGAGCATGATATCTACTATCTTCTATGATTTAAAAAGTTTTTCATCAACTTTATCACTGAGACTCAGCTTAATAAATAAAACACATCATCGAATCATCCCTGCACTACGGGCCAAGGATATTCATGTAATTATCAACAGTCATGATCATACCAACAACTGTCCAGCAGTGCACTACGGGCCAATGAAGACATTTACCACATCATTTGTAACATTACGGTCATGGTTATACCGAATAATCCATGGTCATAATCATACCAATCAATAGTACATCTATGCACGTAAGCCACAAATGACTTTTATCACAATATAAGCATAAGAATGATGACAATGATATAAGAATTCAATTAAAAGAAAGCAAAGGATAAATTTTTAAAGATTTATAACTTAATTTATCCAGAATTCAATAATGTCACATTTGTCAACATAATACTACTTTGTGGAGTAAAATTCAAGAATAATATTGTATCAAAAATGATTTGGACAACAAAGAAATCAATTTTTGTCATGAATAATTCTCCGGTGAATAGTATATGTGACGCCCCAAAATAGGTATACATCACCCATCTTGAAAGTCACCAAATATATGGTACAAAATTTAAATACAACTTAATTATACAATACCGTAAAATACTTAACACAAAACATAATCTAAGAGTTTTAATAAGAATATTGTCATCTAGATAATATCCACACTTTCAATGGAGTCCTCATTACATTTATTGTCACACTATTTTATAGTAATAGTGAGGACTACTAAAACAACCATCCGGACAAATCAATCCGCACTCCCACTCTCACAGCCCATATATATTCTCATTTCTCAAGAGAAAAGTGAAAGAAAGGGTGAGCTCAACTAGCCCCAAGAAGAAATATTATGACTAAGATAATGCAAAATAATTTATCGTTAGCCTTCAACAATGTTAAACTGATAAAATATAACAAACATCAAGTTTAACTGCAGCGGAACAAGCAATCCATTGGAAGAGTCAAGTAGAGAATAAAATCTACTATCTTCTATGATTTAAAAGGTTTTTCATCACTTTTATTGCTGAGACTCAGCTTAATAAATAAACCACATCATCCCTGCAATACGGCCAAGGATATTCATTAGTATCACGACCACAATTTATCCATGCACTACGAGCCAAGGATATTCGTGTATTCATCAATGGTCATGATCATGCAAACAACTGTCCATCAATGCACTACGGCCCATGAGGACTTTTACCACATCATTTGTAACATTACGGTCATGATTATACCGAATAATCCTTGGTCATAATCATACCAACTCCATCTATGCACTACAGGGCCACAGATGACTTTCAACATATTATAAACATGAGGATGATGACAATGATATAAGAATTCAATAAAACAAGTTCAAGGATAAATTTTTAAAGATTTATAATTTAATTTATCCATGATACGTCCAAATTGTCAACATGATACTGTTTTGTGGAGTAAAATTCAAGAATGCTCAGAAGAATATTTCCATGAAAAGATACTGGATGAAGCACAAATATCCAGGATATTCTACAAATTTCATGGAGTATAGAAGCCAAAACTTTAACCAACTAAGTATAATAGAATATATGAAACTGTAAATGGATTTTTTCCCGCCATGCGTTAATCCACGTAGACAGATCATTTCCATAATTTAATAAGGAATGAATACAAAGGATCATTCACCATGCATGCGGTAGTCCACATGTATGTGTTATTCCAAGAGAATAATAAAAATGGAATAATGAGAAGAATTCACCATGCATTAATAGATCAAGAAAGACAAAGTTATTCCAATGTAATAATAAAAAATGGAATAACAAAAGAATTCACCGGGCATGCGATAGATCAGCATAAAAGTTATTCCAATAGAATAATAAAGAATGGAATAACAACCCTTACGAGTATTGAAAAAATAACTCTCATGAATACGAAAGAAATAATACCCTTTACCTTAGAAGAAACTGGATACTGGAATAGTAATGTAGCAGACTTCTTTTCTTCTTTCTCTCTATAATTTCTTTCTATAATAATTGCTCTTGTGAGACTTAGTGAATTGGTGAGAATGAAAGAAGAATGAGCTTCTAATTATAGGAAAATATAGTTTCGATAATCGCACGCGTTTGGGGCTCAAATATTACAAAGATAATACATTCCTCTTTTCTTCATTTTTAATTTAGTCCCGCAAGTATTATCAAACTTGTACCACCTCCCTTAATAGTAAATAATATGAATTAATTGTTCATTCATATGACTTAATAGTATAATCATGTGAAAAACTAATTACAAAGATATAGACCTTCATCTATACCTCCATTTTAATTTAGTCATGCAAGTATTATCAATCTTGCACCACCTCCCTAATAGTACATGAATGTGAATCAATAGTACACACATGTGAACAAATAGTTATAAGCATATGAAATAATAGCAATTAATTGCTCATTTATTCGATTAATTACCCGATCGGGTCAATATAACCTCCAGACATCAATTATTATCGAAATAAATGTCGATTTCCACTAACACTAATAATCCCAACACATGAAACTATCAATTTCATCTCGTAATTAACACGTAACTTATTCATCATTAATATTATAACTCACAATATTTAACAACCAAAAGTCGCTCCTGTGAAATAGGGTCTTTTGAAAGTAAGATATACACAAGCCAATCATATTTGATGATAAAGCATATACTTTGTAACAATTTTATTCATTTATTAATAAAAAGTATTAATTTATTAAAGGCTTTTAATTATCTACATGATGTCTTTGTTTTATAATATGTGATAAACCCATAGTTTTAAGCAATGCTTTTAGAATAATGATGATGATCATTCTAATGAGATCTAAATTCTTAAAAAGCTTAAAACTAAAATAGTTCCCAATCATTGGATTACTATATTGGGGATTAGTGAATCCGGATAGATTGGTACATACGTTGCTGTTAGGTTTGTAATATTCATGAATGCAATCAAATTGCAAAATAGTTTGAAGCATGTAAAATCGAGTTTAAAATTTTTACAAACCATATACCCGGATCACCCTTTATGCACAATTATTAATTAAACGAAAAGATATGAAGAACAAGAATCATACCCTTGAATATTCGAGCTTCCTCAAGTACAAGTTCACCTCCAATCCTTTTCGCATTCAACTTGAATCCACCGGGTTTGGTTCCTTCCTTTGATCAACGTTAGCCACCCAAATGTTTGGCCTCTAGAGGTGATCCACCAAGGAATAATAAAGATTCAAGAAAATGGGTGGTTGGCTAAACCCTAGTTTTTCTATCTCTATAGAAAAAGAGCGTACTCTCCAACTTTTGGAATAACGTATATTTGATATCTGATATAAGACTCCTCTTATAAAGATATTATGTCACCCTATTTTAATTAAAATAAGGTATTATTTATTTAATTAAACTCTTTTAATTAAATGAGCTCCCTAATCCTATTAGGGGTAATTAATTAAACTCCTTTAACTAATTTTCCTTCCTAATCCAATTAGGAATAAATGAGAGTACTTATATTAAATTAATTCCTAAACTCTTTTAGAAATTAAAATAATAATAATAATTGTAATAATATTAATAAGACTCCTCTTATTAATTTATATTTAATATTTCTAAAATATTAAATAATAAATATTAAGCTATTTAATTTATTCTATCACCATAGATTAAATTAAATATACATAATATATTATTACGATTATGCCATTAACTTCTTAAATAATTATTCTTCCTTTTATGGTGTGACCCTTTAGGTTCTCCATATTAAATAGGTTGTGAATAAATCAATTAGAACAATTCTAATCTTATTTAAATAAATAAATTAAACAATTAATTTATTTAAATAAATAATATTTATTCTACAATAGGGATAAGCCTCCCTAATGATCAACGACTTTCCGGATAATATAGATTTCAACATTAATCATAAAAGAACCTTTGAGTAAATAGTTACAAAGTGCACAATTCAATCCTTCCACCATACAATGTCCCAATTAAATATAAGACATGAAATTTTGTCAAGTCTTATTTTATTTAATTATATGTATTTCGATCCTTAAATACCACAACACCAAATAATGCAAATTAGAAACTCCTTTCTAATTTCATTACATTGCCAAGGACTCTTTGGGTTGTCATTTATCGAATCACATAGGACATTTCTCTTCTTTTATTAGAAGTGGTAGATTCTTTATTGATCATATATTATCTCCATGTACAACTTATTATACCCAAGCATACCCTTTGATATACCCTAAGGGTCTTAAGGAATAAGTCAAAGTATAACTCATCATACACAAGATACTATGATGATCTCAAGTCCAAGGATCACTTGTACTACTATCACTACAGGAATTCCTATTGACAGGCAAGTAAAACTCCATTAGGTATTCCTTAGCGAGCCAACGTTCAAATGAACTTATTCTCTAATAAGCACTACATACTTGCTTTAGTGTCTCCACACAAATGATCGTGAGATCAATCATCCTCATCAATGAGCAAGCAACGTATGTACCAATCTATCCAGGATTCACTAATCCCCAATTTAGTAATCCAATGATTGGGAACTATTTTAGTTTTAAGCTTTCTAAGAATTTAGATCTCATTAGAATGATCATCATCATTATTCTAAAAGCATTGCTTAAAACTATGGGTTTATCACATATTATAAAACAAACATCATGTAGATAATTAAAAGCCTTTAATAAATTAATACTTTTTATTAATAAATGAATAAGATTGTTACAAAGTATATGCTTTATCATCAAACATGATTGGCTTTGTGTGCATATTACTTTCAATCTCCCACTTGCACTAAAGCCAATCGCCATGGTATCTTATACTCTTCTTCTCTAAGTGACGATTATCACATTTTGTTGGATAAGCTTTAGTTAATGGATATGTAATGTTGTTCATGAGAGTCCACTATCTCTATAGTGATTTCCCATCTTTCAATGATTCTAATAATCAAATGAAAGTGCCACAACACATGTTTAGATCCAAGATGAGACTTAGGAACTATTCTAATTACGTAATGAACTTTTAATCCAAACAATCAACTTGCGACTTCATTTATAGCTATATACTTTGTCTTTATCACTAAACCAAAGAACTCTTTGATGTTTGGAACCTTTCAATTCATGCGCACTACATTGATCATGGTAACACTTTACCTTAAAGTGAATTTTTACGTCATCTTGGTGCATGTCTGAAAAAAAAACTTGAGTCATTAAGCCCTCTAGTTTTAATTTAGACCCACCATGAATATGATCACATCCTTAGTGCCGGTTAAGCACTTTAAGATGTTTTTCACTGACTCATAGTGATCTTCTCCAGAATATGACCGATCAACATTAGATCTTGTATATTTAATTGCATACATGATTGTCACTCATGCGATCTCTCTTTTCAGGAATCTGTGGGGACTATAAAGAGAGATACACTCCAAGGCTCATCAACATGAGACATTTCTTGGAGTTTGCCATGCTAAACGACTTTAGCATCAAATGAATATACGTTCCTTGGGTTAAGTTGAGCATCCTTTTAAATCTATCTATATAGATTTTATCCCCAATTAAGATACTCTTCCCAAATCATTCGTGGAGGAATGTTTAGACAACTTTATCTTTCTTGATTGTAGCATTGGTATGTTATTCCTCATCCGTAGTATATCAACATATAATACTAAAAATTTCATGATGCTCCCTAATTGACCCTTTTTTATACACACTATGTTCATTCTTATTTTTGATAAAATCAAACTCTTTTGATTGCCTCATCAAAACGAATGTTCCATATTTGAGAAACTTGCTTCAATCCATTTCTCGAAAGTGTCTCAACACTTACCTCATCGTATGTAATCTGGATCATCATCTTCTATGATGTGTACCTCATCATCATCATCCATGATGAATCCATACCTCCTAGGTATCTTTGGTACTATTCAGTTTGATTGATTCAGGTTGTGGTATAATAGGTCTATCTATAGGTTCCTCTTATTTGACTTATAGTGTTTTGTGGTTCTTGAACTTTTCAAGATCTATTATCCTCCCACTAGCCCCTTTTAATGATAAACACCTTTATCTTAGAAGGTAGTGTTTTTTGTAATAAACACCTTTTGCTAAGTAGGAATTATAGAACATATACCCTAAACTTACTTTAGGATGTCCCACAAATCTGTACATGTCAAATCTTGTCCCAAGCTTATCCTTCGAAACCTTTTCACATAAGTTGGACAACCCCTTATCTTAACATACTTAAGATTAGGAATCCTCCCATCCATAACTTTTATGGAGTCTTGAAATGGATTTTGAGGTTACCTTTTTGTAGATGCGTACCATTTCTAGGACATGATCCTAGAAGGATCTTTGGATGTCAGTAAAATCATTATGGACCGTACCATGTTCAACAATGTATGATTTTTCCTTTTTGATACATCAATCAATTATTACGTATCAGGAGGCGTCCATTATGAGAAAACCATTTAAGATGATCTAGAAACTAATAGCACAAGTATTTATTCCTTGATCTAATCAAAGAATCTTAATACATTGCCAATTTGTTTCACTTCTGAATTCTTTGAACCTTTCAAATAATTCACACTTGTATTTCATCAAATACATACATTCAACTCTTTGAATGATCATCTCCTTTTCTTATACTAATTTGTTCAATATGCAAAATTATTTTCATGTAAGTCAAGTATACAAAATTTATTAAGTAATATTCCAGTTCTATACAAAACATTATTATTTATTATTATAAATAGAACAACAATTGTTCTTAAATATAATACCAAAGATTTCATTGTCCAACAATAAAATGGAAATAATGTTTCTAACAAGAACTGGAATACAATAACAACTTATTGACTTAATAGATTTTGCACGTAGGGATTGCTAAACTATAAGTTTCTATGGCTAATGTAAGAACCTTTGCTTCATTTCCACACATAGGATTACTTATCTTTGTTTTGCTTTCTACTTCTGCTTGGTCCCTTCATAAATCTATATTTATGATAACCAAAGTCGGTATCCAATACCCAAGTAGAACCTTGACTTAAAGAAAAATTTATCTCAACCATGAACAAAATAATATTTATAAATCGAAACTTCACTAAGCTTCTTTGGTTAGCCTCTGCAAGATGCTTCTCATGATTTCTTTCAAATGTCCGGGCTTATTGTAGTGGAAGCAAACTCCTTTGCTATATCAAATATCGCTTTTGTTCTTATTATCCTTTGTTTTGCCTTTCTATTTACCTTCTTTGAATCTTTCTTCTTTTCGGAAGATCCTTTGGCCCTACCAAGAAGACTTGGTCTTTCTTGGTTGGAAAGTGACTCTCAACATTTTTCAACATGTTAAGCAAATCAATGAGGCGATATCTAGCTTGTTCATATAAAAATTCACAACAATTGTGAAAGGAGTCCAAGAGTGAGTGCAAGATCAAATCTTGGCTCAACTCTCCATCCATGACAAAATCCGTTGTCCTAATTGATCAATCAAATTGATTATCATTAGGAACTTTTATCTCATCTTGTAGTGCCTTTGGCCATTCTAGATCGGAAGAGCTCCTTAGATATCTCGATATCTATTAGTCCTACTTTCCTCACCATCAACTACTTGATGTGCGAGGAATATAGGGAGCATATAGGAGCATCGCATTACTTTCTAAAAGTAGCAATCTTTGTAATATTCATAACGCAATCAAATTGCATAAAAGTGCGGAGCGTGTAAAATCGAGTTTAAAAAATTTACAAACCATATACCGGATCACCCTTTATGCATAATTATTAATTAAACGAAAAGATAAAGAATAAAATCATACCCTTGAAGATCGAGCTTCCTCAGGTACAAGTTCACCTCCAATCCTTTTCGCGTTCAACTTGAATCCACCGGGTTTGGTTCCTTCCTTTGATCAACGTTAGCCACCCAAGTGTTTGGCCTCTAGAGGTGATCCACCAAGGAAGAAGAAAATTCAAGAAGAAGGGTGGTTGGCTAAACCCTAGTTTTCTATCTCTATAGAAAGGGTGTACTCTCCCAACAATTGGAATTATTACGTAGTTGTTAAAGTCAACAACCCGTACCACCCATAATAAGACTCCTCTTATTTATAGATGTGGGCAACCCACCTTAACAATTAAGGAATTGGGTTTTATTTAATTAATTAAATTCTTTTAATTAATTAAGCTCCTAATCTTATTAGGGATAATTAATTAAACTCCTTTAACTAATTTTCCTTCCTAATCCAATTAGGAATAAATGAGAGTACTTATATTAAATTAATTCCTAAACTCTTTTAGAAATTAAAATAATAATAATTGTAATAATATTAATAAGACTCCTCTTATTAATTTATATTTAATATTTCTAAAATATTAAATAATAAATATTAAGCTATTTAATTTATTCTATCACCATAGATTAAATTAAATATACTTAACTTATATTATTACGATTATGCCATTAACTTCTTAAATAATTATTCTTCCTTTTATGGTGTGACCCTTTAGGTTCTCCATATTAAACAGAGGTTGTGAATAAATCAATTAGAACAATTCTAATCTTATTTAAATAAATAAATTAAACAATTAATTTATTTAAATAAATAATATTTATTCTACAATAGGGATAAGCCTCCTAGCGATCAACGACTTTCGAGATAATATAGATTTCAACATTAATCATTAAAGAACCTTTGAGTAAATATTTTACCGTGACAATTCAATCCTTCCACCATACAATGTCCCAATTAAATATAAGACATGGAATTCTTGTCAAGTCTTATTTTATTTAATTATATGTATTTCGATCCTTAAATGCACAACTCAAATAATGCAAATTAGAAACTCCTTTCTAATTTCATTCGCCTTAGCAAGGACTATCTTGGGTTGTCATTTATCGAATCACATAGGACATTTCTCTTCTTTATTATTAAGTGGTAGATTCTTTATTGATCATACATTATCTCCATGTACAACTTATTATACCCAAGCATACCCTTTGATATACCCTAAGGGTCTTAAGGAATAAGTCAAAGTATAACTCATCATACACAAGATACTATGATGATCTCAAGTCCAAGGATTACTTGTACTACTATCACTCTGAGAATTCCTATTGACAGCAAATAAAACTCCATTAGGTATTCCTTAGCGAGCCACGTTCGGTGAACTTATTCTCTAATAAGCACCTACATACTGCTTTTAGTGTCTCCACACAAATGATCATGAGATCAATCATCCTCATCCAATGAAGCAAGCAACGTATGTACCAATCTATCCGGATTCACTAATCCCCAATTTAGTAATCCAACGATTGGGAACTATTTTAGTTTTAAGCTTTCTAAGAATTTAGATCTCATTAGAATGATCATCATCATTATTCTAAAAGCATTGCTTAAAACTATGGGTTTATCACATATTATAAAACGACATCATGTAGATAATTAAAAGCCTTTAATAAATTAATACTTTTTATTAATAAATGAATAAGATTGTTACAAAGTATATGCTTTATCATCAAACATGATTGGCTTGTGTGCATACTACTTTCAATCTCCCACTTGCACTAAAGCCAATCGTCATGGTAACTCATACTCTTCTTCTCTAAGTGGCGATTATCCTGTACATTGGATAAGCTTTAGTTAATGGATATGTAATGTTGTTCATGAGAGTCCACTATCTCTATAGTGATTTCCCATCTTTCAATGATTCTAATAATCAAATGAAAGTGCCACAACACATGTTTAGATCCAAGATGAGACTTAGGAACTATTCTAGTTACGTAATGAACTTTAATCCAAACAATCAACTTGTAGACTTCATTTATAGCTATATACTTTGTCTTTATCACTAAACCAAAGAACTCTTTTTTGTTTGGAACCTTTCCAATTCAACGCACCATTTTCATGGTAACACTTTACCTTAAAGTGGATTTTTCATCATCTTGGTCTGCGTCGAAAAACTTGAGTCTGTTAAGCCCTCTAGTTTTAATTCGGACCCACCATGAATATGATCACATCCTTAGTCTTGGGTTAAGAACTTTAAGATGTTTTTCAACGACTCACAGTGAACTTCTCCAATATATGGTGATCAACATCGGTCTCGTACATTTCATTGCATACATGATTGTCACTCATGCGACCTCTCTTTTCAGAGTCTGTGGGGACTATTAAAGAGATACACTCCATAGCTCATCGACATGAGACATCTCTTGGAGTTTGCCATGCTAAGCGACTTTAGCATCAAATGAATATCGTTCCTTGGGTTAAGTTGAGCATCCTCTTAAATCTATCTATATAGATTTTTATCCCCAATTAAGATACTCTTCCCAATCATTCATGGAGGAATGTTTAGACAACTTTATCTTTCTTGATTGTAGCATTGGTATGTAATTCCTCATCCGTAGTATATCAACATATAATACTAGAAATTTCACGACGCTCCATTCTTATTTTGATAAAATCCTTTTTTGTACACGAACTAGAAGTCTTACCTCATCGAATGTAACTCATCGTATGTTTCTGGATCATCATCTTCTATGATGTGTACCTCATCATCATCATCCATGATGAATCCATACCTCCCTAGGTATCTTTGGTACTATTTATTCGATTTATGATTGGGTTGTGGTACAATAGGTACATCTGAGGTTCCTCTTATTTGACTTATAGTGTTTTGTGGTTCTTGAACTCTTTCAAGATCTATTATCCTCCCACTAGCCCCTTTTAATGATAAACACCTTTATCTTAGAAGGCAGCGTGTTTCATAACAAACACCTTTTGCTAAGTAGGATTATAGAACATATACCCTAAACTTACTTTAGGATGTCCCACAAATCTGTACTTGTCAAATCTTGTCCCAAGCTTATCCTTTGAAACCTTTTCACATAAGTTGGACAACCCCTTATCTTAACATACTTAAGATTAGGAATCCTCCCTATCCATAACTTTTATGGAGTCTTTAAATGGATTTTGAGGTTACCATTTTCAGTAGATATGTCGTGACCATTTCTAGGACATTATCCTGAAGGATCTTTGGAATGTCGGTAAAATTATTATGGACCGCACCATGTCCAACAAGGTATGATTTTTCCTTCGGATACATCAATCAATTATTATGTATCGAGAGGCGTCCATTATGAGAAAACCATTTGAGATGATCTAGAAACTTATTGCACAAGTATTCCTTCCTTGATCCAATCAAAGAATCTTAATACTTTTGCCAATTTGTTTCATTTCTGAATTCTTTGAACCTTTCAAATAATTCACACTTGTATTTCAACAAATACATACATTCAACTCTTTGAATGATCATCTCCTTTTCTTATACTAATTTGTTCAATATGCAAAATTATTTTTTCATGTAAATCAAGTATACAAAATCCATTAAGTAATATTTCGGTTCTATACAAAACATTATTATTATAAATAGAACAACAATTGTTCTTAATTATAATACCAAAAATTTTATTGTCCAACAATAAAATGGAAATAATGTTTCTAACAAGAATTGGAATACAATAACAACTTATTGACTTAATAGATTTGCCGTAGGCATCTGCTAAACTATAAGTTTCTATGGCTAATGCAGCAACCTTTGCTTCATTTTCCACACATAGGATTACTTATATTTGTTTAGCTTTCCACTTCTGCTTGGTCCTTCATAAATCTATATTTATGATAACCAAAGTCGGTATCCAATACCCAAGTAGAACCTTGACTTAAAGAAAAATTTATTTCAATCATGAACAAATTTGTATTTATAACCAAAACTTCACTAAGCTTCTTTGGTTAGCCTCTGCAAGATGCTTCTGCAGTTTCTTTCCAGTGTCCAGGCTTATTGCAGTGGAAGCAAACTCCTTTGCTATCCGTATCAGTTTTGTTCTTATTATCCTTTGTTTACGCCTTTCTATATACCTTCTTTGAATCGTTCTTCTTTTCAGAAGATCCTTTGGCCCCTACCAGTAAGACTTGATCTTTCTTGGTTGGAAAGTGACTCTCAACATTTTTCAATATGTTAAGCAAATCGGCGAGAGGCGATATCTAGCTTGTTCATATGAAAAATTCACAACAATTGTGAAAGGAGTCCAGGGAGTGAGTGCAAGATCAAATCTTAGCTCAACTCTCCATCCATGACAAAACCAGTTATCCTAATTGATCAATCAAATTGATTATGTTTAGAACTTTTTATGCATCTTTATAGTGCCATTGGCCATTCTAGATCGGAAGAGCTCCTTAGATATCTCGATATCTATCGCCCCTACTTTCCTCACCATCAACTACTTGATGTGCGGGGAATATAGTAGGAGCATCCATAGTTTCATCTTGTATTTGAAGCTCGTTACTCGTGGATGCGAGCATGATGCATTGAGCTAATTGTGCATCATCTTGCCACTTTCTAAAAGTAGCAATCTCTTCCTCGAGGCATTATCTCGCAACCATTGCGAGGATAGGCGTATTAAGGACATAAGATAGCTTTTCGACTATGAGAACTATTCTCAAATTCCTTAACCAATCCATTTAATTGATGCAGTTAATTTAGCATCTAATATGCTTTCAAAGATGATAGTAATTTTAGACATTGTAAAATTACGTAAATGAATTTGTAATTAACAACATTTTAACATACATTCTTTTATTAATTACCAAAATAATTTAGGTCTTGTTTTAAATTGGTATCTCCCACTATTTTCTTCAAACTATATTACCCTCACTTATATAGTAGTTAAGCAAAATCTAATTAAAGATTTGCTAGTGAGAATAAGGATCCCATTTCAAATGTATATAGCCTTGTGGTGACACAACAAACTATATATAAATAAATAGGTAGACAACTTTTGTCAATTACATCAACTATGCAACTCCTTGTATTTTGCCTCTTAGATTATTTTGATCAGTGGTGGCACATCCGAATCAAAATTATCCAAGTTAAGTCCAACCTAGCACTCCATATATTCAAAAAAGAAAATATCATCCTTGTGGTGACACAACAAAACAATATTGTTCAATTTTCTTTATAAGCATCAAATGTGATAAATTAACATCTTAAATACTTAATACTTGCCTTGTGGTGACACAACAAACTCATATTAAATATTTAATACTCTATTAATTTTATCATGCTAGAAGGCTTGACGTTCGATATTCCAAATATCTTTGAACGCTTAGGACTTAATATAAAAAATTGAGGGTTTGTTATTAATTTGTCTCATCTTGTTTTAAGCGTATGCATATATATATAAAATACGCGTCATATTAATGAACATGCGAAGCATGTTTGCATAATATATAATATATATAATATATAATATATATAGTATAAGCATACATATAGAATACTATATTCTACTACGGATTGATTATGGACTTTTATTCTAGTTTGGTTCACTAGAGCCACCAAGTGAACCAAAAGGTCAAACCCTAGGGGTGCAAGAAATAATATTTAAATATAACTATTACATTTAAACCGGGGCTCCATTACAAATGGGTCTTCAAGCACTTCTTGCTCCTTGATCTCCAATTCTTCAAAATTAATTCTAACTTTTCTATTACAAAACTATTTAAAATAAATAGAAACCTTGATCGTGATCGAGGGAAGTACATAGGAGGAGATAGAATTTACATTAAGAAAAATTAGAGAAGGCGAGGTACGTGAGAACCCCATTTAATAAAACCCATACATTCATGCATCCAACTAAAATAAAATCCAATCACATTGGTCGATAGTCCATTAATCAATCCCATTTATTATCATACACATCACCATATGCATCAATAAATAACATTCATCTCATGAATAATAAACATTTAATATATATATTGATATCATTTAATGGGCAAATTTAGTTAGTATAAAAATCATTTTGAATCAAAATAAACTCCTTTATTTTAATCCAAATTTAAATCAAAATAAAACTATTTTATTTTAATTTATCCAATTTTGAATAAAATAAACTATTTTATTTTAATCAAAATTTTAATCAAAATAAACTCCTTTATTTTAATTAATTATGGAATCCAATTCCATATATATATATATATATATATATATAAAAATCTTTAATTAAAATAAACTCTTTTATTTTAATTAATTATGGAATCCAATTCCATGTAATAAAAAATCTTTTATTAAAGGAAACACGGATATTCTTTCCTATTCACAAATAAACTCCTTTATTTTGAATAATATGAAATCTTATTTCATATTTAAATAAACTCCTTTATTTAAGGAAAATATGGATTTTCTTTCCTATTCACAAATAAACTCCTTTATTTTGAATAATATGAAATCTTATTTCATATCTAAATAAACTCCTTTATTTAAGGAAAGATCAATCTCAACTCCAATTAGTTATCATGGAATCCAATTTCAACTCTAATTAGTTAGCATGAAATTCTAATTTTAAAATTAAAATAAATATTTTTATTTTAAGATTTAAAATAAATTAAAATTTTTTATTTTAAAATTAAAATAAATATTTTATTTTAATTTTAAAATAAAATAAAATATTAAAATATATATATAATATATTTATATATATATATATATAATTAATAATAATATATATATATATATATATATATATATATATATATATATATATATAATTATATATATATATATATATTGAATATATATATATATATGGTAACATAGCATTATTTTGATAATCCCGCCATGCATGCATATCCATTTATTTCGTGAGTCTTGTATATATAATATATATATCCCATATTATAAAATATTTTTAGCAAAAAAATAAGAGATTGCCATCATTCTGCTTTTTTTTTTTTTTTTTTTTTTTTTTTTTTAATTCAAAAATTAGTGCGGTAGAAATTTTGCAATGCATTTCGATGATCTTCCACATTAAAACCTGACTTACTATGGAAGAGAAAGTTTGATCGCGAATTTTTTTTTTTCAAAAGTTGCCAAATTTTTAATTAATGAAAAAAAAATTTTTTTTTTTTTTTTTTTTATTAAATTTTATACAATAAAATTATGCCCAATTAAATTGTTCTAAACACATATCAATATAATATCAAATTAAAACAATTAATAATTCGCATAAAGGTTTGGCTCGATGCCACTTTGTTAGGTTTGTAATATTCATAATGCAATCAAATTGCATAAAAAGTGCGAGCGTGTAAAATCGAGTTTAAAAAATTTACAAACCATATACGGATCACCCTTTATGCACAATTATTAATTAAACGAAAAAGATATGAAGAATAAATCATACCCTTGAAGATCGAGCTTCCTCGGTACAAGTTCACCTCCAATCCTTTTCGCGTTCAACTTGAATCCACGGGTTTGGTTCCTTCCTTTGATCAACGTTAGCCACCCAATGTTTGGCCTCAGAGGTGATCCACCAAGGAAGAAGAAAATTCAAGAAGAAGGGTGGTTGGCTAAACCCTAGTTTTCTATCTCTATAGAAAAGGTGTACTCTCCCAACAATTGGAATTATTAGTATGTTGTTAAAGTCAACAACCATCCACCCATAATAAGACTCCTCTTATTTATAGATGTGGGCAACCCACCTTAACAATTAAGGAATTGGGTTTTAATTAATTAAATTCTTTTAATTAATTAAGCTCCCTAATCTTATTAGGGATAATTAATTAAACTCCTTTAACTAATTTTCCTCCTAATCCAATTAGAGAATAAATGAGAGTACTTATATTAAATTAATTCCTAAACTCTTTTAGAAATTAAAATAATAATAATTGTAATAATATTAATAAGACTCCTCTTATTAATTTATATTTAATATTTCTAAAATATTAAATAATAAATATTAAGCTATTTAATTTATTCTATCACCATAGATTAAATTAAATATACTTAACATATTATTACGATTATGCCATTAACTTCTTAAATAATTATTCTTCCTTTTATGGTGTGACCCTTTAGGTTCTCCATATTAAACTAGGTTGTGAATAAATCAATTAGAACAATTCTAATCTTATTTAAATAAATAAATTAAACAATTAATTTATTTAAATAATATTTATTCTACAATAGGATAAGCCTCCCTAGCGATCAACGACTTTCCAGATAATATAGATTTCAACATTAATCATTAAAGAACCTTTGAGTAAATAGTTACTATGTACAATTCAATCCTTCCACCATACAATGTCCCAATTAAATATAAGACATGGAATTATTGTCAAGTCTTATTTTATTTAATTATATGTATTTCGATCCTTAAATGCACAACTCAAATAATGCAAATTAGAAACTCCTTTCTAATTTCATTCTCGCTTTAACCAAGGACTCTTGGGTTGTCATTTATCGAATCACATGGGACATTTCTCTTCTTTTATTAGAAGTGGTAGATTCTTTATTGATCATACATTATCTCCATGTACAACTTATTATACCCAAGCATACCCTTTGATATACCCTAAGGGTCTTAAGGAATAAGTCAAAGTATAACTCATCATACACAAGATACTATGATGATCTCAAGTCCAAGGATTACTTGTACTACTATCACTACTGAGAATTCCTATTGGATGATGCAAATAAAACTCCATTAGGTATTCCTTAGCGAGCCAGCGTTCAAATGAACTTATTCTCTAATAAGCACCTACATACTTGCTTTAGTGTCTCCACACAAATGATCGTGAGATCAATCATCCTCATCCAATGAGCAAGCAACGTATGTACCAATCTATCCGGATTCACTAATCCCCAATTTAGTAATCCAATGATTGGGAACTATTTTAGTTTTAAGCTTTCAAAGAATTTAGATCTCATTAGAATGATCATCATCATTATTCTAAAAGCATTGCTTAAAACTACATGGGTTTATCACATATATATAAGATTACAAGTATAAAGATCGTGTAGATAATTAAAAGTCTTTAATAAATTAATACTTTTTAATAAATGAATAAGATTGTTACAAAGTATATGCTTTATCATCAAAATGATAATATTGTGTATACTACTTTCTTCAGTGCAAGATCAAATCTTCACTCATATAGAGCATCCATAGTTTCAGTGTCTAATCGATCCCAAATTCAAGCTCAATACTCACGGATTCTAGATCGAATTAGATCCTGATGCATCGATAATCAGGCATCATCTCTGCCTACTTTCTAAAAGTAGCAATTTCATCTCTTCCTCGTGAGGCATGATTGTCTGCAACCATTTCTAAAAGTGGATAGCGAGGATATGAGGACATAAGATAGCTTTTCACCATGAGAACTATTCTCAAATTCCTTAACCAATCCGTTTAATTGGCCCCGTTAATTTAGCATCTAATATGTTTTAAATGATAGTAATTTTAGACATTGTAAAATTTTGTAAATGAATTTGTATTTAACAACATTTTAACATACATTCTTTTATTAATTACCAAAATAATTTAGGTCTTGTTTTAAATTGGTATCTCCCACTATTTTCTTCAAACTATATTACCTCACTTATATAGTTAAGCAAAATCTAATTAAAGATTTGCTAGTGAGAATAAGGATCCCATTTCAAATGTATATAGCCTTGTGGTGACACAACAAACTATATATATAAATAAATAGGTAGACAACTTTTGTCAATTACATCAACTATGCAACTCCTTTTATTTTGCCTCTTAGATTATTTTTGATCAAGTGGTGGCACATCCGAATCAAAATTATCCAAGTTAAGTCCGAACCTAGCACTCCATATATTCAAAAAAGAAAATATCATCCTTGTGGTGACACAACAACACAATATTGTTCAATTTTCTTTATAAGCATCAAATGTGATAAATTAACATCTTAAATACTTAATACTTGCCTGTGGTGACACAACAAACTCATATTAAATATTTAATACTCTATTAATTTTATCATGCTAGAATATGACGCTCGATATTCCAAATATCTTTGAACGCTTAGGACTTAAATATGAAAAATATTTGAGGGTTTGTTATTAATTTGTCTCATCTTGTTTTTACATGCACATACATATATATATATATATATATATATATCGTATATATTAATTAATATGCTAAGCATGTTTGCATAATATATAATATATATAGTATAAGCATGCACATATAGAATACTATATTCTACCCGGATTGATTATGGACTTTTATTCTAGTTTGGTTCACTAGAGCCACCAAGTGAACCAAAAGGTCAAACCCTTGGGGGTGCAAGAAATAATATTTAAATATAACTATTACATTTAAACCCGGGCTCCATTACAAACCGGGTCTTCACGCGCTCCTTGCTCCTTGATCTCCAATTCTTCAAAATTAATTCTAACTATTCCTATTACAAAACTATTTAAAATAAATAGAAACCTTGATCTAGATCGAGGGAAGTACATAGGAGGAGATAGAATTTACATTAAGAAAAATTAGAGAAGGCAGGTGCATGACCCCATTTAATAAAACTCATACATTTATGCATCCAACTAAAATAAAATCCAATCATATTGGTCAATAGTCCATAATCAATCCCATTTATTATCATACACATCACCATATGCATCAATAAATAACATTCATCTCATGAATAATAAACATTAAATATATATATTGATATCATTTAATGGGCAAATTTAGTTAGTATAAAATCTAATTTTGAATCAAAATAAACTCCTTTATTTTAATCCAAATTTAAATCAAAATAAAACTATTTTATTTTAATTTATCCAATTTTGAATAAAATAAACTATTTTATTTTAATCAAAATCTTTAATCAAAATAAACTCCTTTATTTTAATTAATTATGGAATCCAATTCCAAAAAAAAAATTACTCCTTTATTAAAGGAAACACGGATTCTTTTTTCTTTCTATTCACAAATAAACTCCTTTATTTTGAATAATATGAAATCTTATTTCATATCTAAATAAACTCCTTTATTTAAGGAAATTAGGATTTCTTCCTATTCACAAATAAACTCTTTTATTTTGAATAATATGAAATCTTATTTCATATCTAAATAAACTCCTTTATTTAAGGAAATATGGATTCAATTTCAACTCCAATTAGTTATCATGGAATCCAATTCCAACTCTAATTAGTTAGCATGAAATTTAATTTTAAAATTAAAATAAACCTTTTATTTTAAGATTAAAATAAATATTTTATTTTAAAATTAAAATAAATATTTTATTTTAAAATTAAAATAAACTTTTATTTTAATTATATATTATTAAAAATATATATATGAATAATATATATATATATATATATATATATATATATATATATATATATAACGTGGATCAAGAGGAATTTCCATCGATTGTAACTTTGCTTTTCCATCGATCCAGAATTTTAAGCATTATATATATATTATGTTATACATGAAACTTTCTTGATTTCCGTGAATAATTAAAGCTCCTCGTAATTTTTTAGTGCAATTTGATGCTAAGAATAGAATCATGTATAATATATATTTCAATATACATATAATGCTTTTTTCTTTAATAAGAATCATATATATACATGATTCATGTATCAGAGCTTACAATATTCGGTAATCAAAAAAAATTCAGGATTACCGATTTTTTTTTTTAATAAATTTTATACAACAAAATTAAGCCCAATTAAATTGTTCTAAACACATATCAATATACATATCAAATTAAAACAATTAATAATTCGCATAAAGGTTTGGCTCTGATGCCACTGTTAGGTTTGTAATATTCATGAACGTAATCAAATTGCAAAAATAAGCGGAAACGTGTAAAAATCAGAGTTTAAAATTTTTACAAACCATATACCCGGATCACCCTTTATGCACAATTATTAATTAAACGAAAAGATATGAAGAACAAGAATTATACCTTGAAGATTCGAGCTTCCTCAAGTACAAGTTCACCTCCAAATCTTTTTCGCTCAACTTGAATCCACCGGGTTTGGTTCCTTCCTTTGATCAACGTTAGCCACCCAAATGTTTGGCCCTCAGAGGTGATCCACCAAGGAATAATAAAGATTCAAGAAAATGGGTGGTTTATTAAACCCTAGTTTTTCTATCTCTATAGAAAAGAGCGCATTCTCCAATTTTTGGAATAACGATATATTTGATATCCGATATAAGACTCCTCTTATAAAGATATTATGTCACCCTATTTTAATTAAAATAAGGTATTATTTATTTAATTAAACTCTTTTAATTAAATGGGCTCCCTAATCTTATTAGGGATAATTAATTAAACTCCTTTAACTAATTTTCCTTCCTAATCCAATTAGGAATAAATGAGAGTACTTATATTAAATTAATTCCTAAACTCTTTTAGAAATTAAAATAATAATAATAATTGTAATAATATTAATAAGACTCCTCTTATTAATTTATATTTAATATTTCTAAAATATATGATTGGGAACTATTTTAGTTTTAAGCTTTCAAGAATTTAGATCTCATTAGAATGATCATCATCATTATTCTAAAAGCATTGCTTAAAACTATGGGTTTATCACATATTATAAAACAAAGATCATGTAGATAATTAAAAGCCTTTAATAAATTAATACTTTTTATTAATAAATGAATAATATTGTTACAAAGTATATGCTTTATCATCAAACATGATCGGGTTTGTGTGCATATTACTTTCAAATTGCTTTGCTCATTGATGAGGATGATTGATCTCACGATCATTTGTGTGGAGACACTAAAGCAAGTACGTAGGTGCTTATTAGAGAATAAGTTCAATTAACGTGGCTCGCTAAGGAATAATTTAATGGAGTTTTACTTCGCCCGTCAATAGGAATTCATGTAGTGGTAGTAAGACAAGTGATCCTTCGACTCTGAGATCATCATAGTATCTTCGTGTATGATGAGTTATACTTTGACTTATTCCTTAAGACCCTTAGGGTATATCAAAGGGTATGCTTGGGTATAATAAGTTGTACATGGAGATAATGTATGATCAATAAAGAATCTACCACTTTATTAAAAAGAAGAGAAATGTCCTATGTGATTCGATAAATGACAACCAAAGAGTCCTCGGGTTACAGTAGAATGAAATTAGAAAGGAGTTTCTAATTTGCATTATTTGAGTTGTGCATTTAAGAGTCGTAAATACAAATAATTAAATAAAATAAGACTGACAAAGAATTCCATGTCTTATATTTAATTGGGACATCAGATGGTGGAAGGATCGAATTGTACGGTGAACTATTTACTCAAAGGTTCTTTTATGATTAATGTTGAAATCTATATTATCCGGAAAGTCGTTGATCGCTAGAGAGGCTTATCCCTATCAGAGAATAAATATTATTTATTTAAATAAATTAATTATTTAATTTATTTATTTAAATAAGATTAGAATTGTTCTAATCGATTTATTCACAACCGCTTTAATACGGAGAACCTAAAGGGTCACACCACAAAAAGGAAGAATAATTATTTAAGAAGTTAATGGCATAATCGTAATAATATAGTTATGTATATTTAATTTAATCTATGGTGATAGAATAAATTAAATAGCTTAATATTTATTATTTAATATTTTAAAATATTAAATATAAATTAATAAGAGGAGTCTTATTAATATTATTACAATTATTATTATTATTTTAATTTGATCCTTGGACTTGAGATCATCATAAGATTCTTGTGTATGATAGTTATACTTTGACTTATTCCTTAAGACCCTTGGGTATATCAAAGGTATGCTTGGGTATAATAAGTTGTACATGGAGATAATGTATGATCAATAAAGAATCTACCACTTCTATTAAAAGAAGAGAAATGTCCTATGTGATTCGATAAATGACAAACCAAAGAGTCCTTGGTTAAGGTAGAATGAAATTAGAAAGGAGTTTCTAATTTGCATTATTTGGAGTTGTGCATTTAAGAGTCGAAATACAAATAATTAAATAAAATAAGACTTGATGTAATTCCATGTCTTATATTTAATTGGGACATCAGATGGTGGAAGGATTGAATCAGTATTTTAAGAACTATTTACTCAAAGGTTCTTTTATGATTAATGTTGAAATCTATATTATCCGGAAAGTCGTTGATCGCTAGGGAGGCTTATCCCTATCAGTAGAATAAATATTATTTATTTAAATAAATTAATTATTTAATTTATTTATTTAAATAAGATTAGAATTGTTCTAATTGATTTATTCACAACTAGGTTTAATATGGAGAACCTAAAGGGTCACACCATAAAAAGGAAGAATAATTATTTAAGAAGTTAATGGCATAATCGTAATAATATAGTTATGTATATTTAATTTAATCTATGGTGATAGAATAAATTAAATAGCTTAATATTTATTATTTAATATTTTAAAATATTAAATATAAATTAATAAGAGGAGTCTTATTAATATTATTACAATTATTATTATTATTTTAATTTCTAAAAGAGTTTAGGAATTAATTTAATATAAGTATTTCATTTATTCCTAATTGGATTAGGAAGGAAAATTAGTTAAAGGAGTTTAATTAATTACCCCTAATAGGATTAGGGAGCTCATTTAATTAAAAGAGTTTAATTAAATAAATAATACCTTATTTTAATTAAAATAGGTGACATAATATCTTTATAAGAGGAGTCTTATATCGATATCAAATATAACGTTATTCCAAAAGTTGGAGAGTACGCTCCTTTTCTATAGAGATAGAAAAACTAGGGTTTAGCCAACCACCCATCTTCTTGAATCCTTCTTCTTCCTTGGTGGATCACCTCTAGAGGCCAAACACTTGGGTGGCTAACGTTGATCAAACGAAGGAACGAACCCGGTGGATTCAAGTTGAACGCGAAAAGGATTAGAGGTGTACTTGTACCTGAGGAAGCTCGGATATTCAAGGGTATGTTTCTTATTCATCTTTTTCGTTTAATTAATAATTGTGCATAAAGGGTGATGGGATATATGGTTTGTAAAAATTTTAAACTCGATTTTACACGTTTCCGCTTATTTATGCAATTTGATTGCTTTTTGAATATTACAAACCAATTGGCATCGAGAGCCAAACCTTTATGCAAATTATTAATTATTTTAATTTGATATGTATATTGATATGTGTTTATAACAATTTAATTGGGCATAATTTGTTGTATAAAATTTATTTAAAAAAAATAAAAAAAAAATTAATTATCCGCGAACTGGGAATTTCGTGATTGGCATGGATATTAATTTTCTTCGAGTCCTAAAATGTTTATTATTGTTTAACGTGGCTTACTTTGTTTAGATATGAAATAAGATTTCATATTATTCAAAATAAAAGAGTTTATTTGTGAATAGGAAAGAGAATCCTAATTTCCTTAAATAAAGGAGTTTATTTAGATATGAAATAAGATTTCATATTATTCAAAATAAAGGAGTTTATTTGTGAATAGGAAAGAGAATCCGTGTTTCCTTTAATAAAGGAGTTTATTTTTTTTTTACATGGAATTGGATTCCATAATTAATTAAAATAAAGGAGTTTATTTTGATTAAAATAAAATAGTTTATTTTATTCAAAATTAGATAAATTAAAATTAAATAGTTTTATTTTGATTTAAATTTGGATTGAAATAAAGGAGTTTATTTTAATTCAAAATTAGATTTTATACTAACTAAATTTGCCCATTAAATGATATCAATATATATATTAAATGTTTATTATTCATGAGATGAATATTATTTATCACGATATGATGATGTGTATGATAATAAATGGGATTGATTATGGACTATTGACCAATGTGATTGGATTTTATTTTAGTTAGATGCATGAATGTATGGATTTTATTAAATGGGGTCTGCGTACCTTGTCTTCTCTAATTTTTTCTTAATGTAAATTCTAACTCCCTCTTATGTACTTCCCCTTGACTGCTGATCAAGGTTTCTATTTATTTTAAATAGTTTTGTAATAGGAATAGTTAGAATTAATTTTGAAGAATTGGAGATCAAGGAGCAAGGAGTGCTTGAAGACCCGTTTGTAATGGATCCCGGATTTAAATATAATAGTTATATTTAAATATTATTTCGCACCCTAAGGTTTGAATTTTGGTTCACTTGGTGGCTCTAGTGAACCAAACTAGAATAAAAGTCCATAATCAATCCGGGTAGAATATAGTATTCTATATGTGCATGCTTATACTATATATATTATATATTATGCAAACATGCTTCGCATGTTAATTAATATGACGCGTATTTATATATATATATGCATATGCGCTTAAACAAGATGAGACATTTAATAATAAATCCCTCAATTTTTTTTTTATATTAAGTCCTAAGCGTGCTCAAAGATATTTGGAATATCGAACGAACGCTTTCTAGCATGATAAAATTAATAGAGTATTAAATATTTAATATGAGTTTGTTGTGTCACCACAAGGCAAGTATTAAGTATTTAAGATGTTAATTTATCACATTTGATGCTTATAAAGAAAATTGAACAATATTGTTTTTTGTCAGGTCACCACAAGGATGATATTTTCTTTTTTGAATATATGGAGTGCTAGGTCGGACTTAACTTGGATAATTTTGATTCGGATGTGCCGCCACTTGATCAAAATAATCTAAGAGGCAAAATAAAAGGAATTGCAGATAGTTGATGTAATCGACAAAAGTTGTTCTACCTATTTATTTATATATAGTTTGTTGTGTCACCACAAGGCTATATACATTTGAAATGGGATCCTTATTCTCACTAGCAAATCTTTAAAAAGATTTTGCCGAACTATATAAGTGAGGGTAATATAGTTTGAAGAAAATAGTGGGAGATACCAATTTAAAACAAGACCTAATTTATTTTGGTAATTAATAAAAGAATGTATGTTAAAATATTGTTAATTACAAATTCATTTACGTAATTTTACAATGTCTAAAATTACTATCATCAAAGCATATTAGATGCTAAATTAACTGCATCAAAATTAAAGCGGATTGGTTAAGGAATTTGAGAATAGTTCTCATAGTGAAAAAGCTATCTTATGTCCTTAATACGCCTATCCCCTCGCAATGGTTGCGCATAATGCCTCCGAGGAAGAGATTGCTACTTTTAGAAAGTGGCAAAATGATGATTGGCTCAATGCATCATGCTCGCGATCCACGAAAGTAACGAGCTTCAAACGCCAAAGATGAAACTATGGATGTTTCTTACTATATTCCCCGCACATCAAGTAGTTGATGGCGAGGAAAGTAGGACTGATAGATATCGATATCAAGGAACTCTTCCGATCTAGAATGACCGAAGGCACTACAGTACAGACACATGTCCTAATGATAATCAATTTGATTGATCAATTAGGACAACGGATTTTGTCATGGATGGAGAGTTGAGCCAAGATTTGATCTTGCACTCACCCCGAACTCCTTTCATTAATTGTTGTGAATTTTTCATATGAACAAGCTAGATATCACCTCATCTGATTTGCTTAACATATTGAAAAATGTTGAGAGTCACTTTCCAACCAAGAAAGATCAAGTCTTACTGGTAGGGGCCAAAGGATCTTCTGAAAAGAAGAACGATTCAAAGAAGGTAAATAGAAAGGCATAAACAAAGGATAATAAGAACAAAAATTGATACGGATAGCAAAGGAGTTTGCTTCCACTACAATAAGCCTGGACACTGAAAGAAATCGCAGAAGCATCTTGCAGAGAGGCTAACCAAAGAAGCTTAATGAAGTTTTGTTACAAATACAAATTTGTTCATGATTTAAAATAAATTTTTCTTTAAGTTAAGGTTCTACTTGGGTATTGGATACCGACTTTAGTTATCATAAATATAGATTTATGAAGGGACCAAGGTAAGTAAGTAAAGCTAAACAAATATAAGTAATCCTATGTATGGAAATGTAGCAAAGGTTGCCATATTAGCCATAGAAACTTATAGTTTACCAATGCCTCACTAGCAAATCTATTAAGTCAATAAGTTGTTATTGTATTCCAGTTCTTGTTAAAATATTATTTCCATTTTATTATTGACAATGAAATCTTTGGTATTATAATTAAGAACAATTGTTGTTCTATTTATAATAATAATGTTTTGTATAGAATCGGAATATTACTTAATAAATTTTGTATACTTGACTTAGATGAAAATAATTTTGCATATTGAACAAATTAGTATAAGAAAAGGAGATGATCATTCAAAGAGTTGAATGTGTGTATTTGCTAAAATACAAGTGTGAATTATTGAAAGGTTCAAAGAATTGTATGAAACAAATTGGCAATGTATTAAGATTCTTTGATTAGATCAAGGAATAAATACTTGTGCAATAAGTTTCTGGATCATCTCAAATGGTTTTTCATAATGGACACATCCCGATACGCAATAATTGATTGATGTATCTGAATGAAAAATCATACCTTGTTGGACATGGTGCGGTCCAAAATGATTTTATCGACATTCCAAAGATCCTTCCGGGATAATGTCCTAGAAATGGTCGCATATCTACGAAAATGGTAACCTCAAAATCCGCCCCAAGACTCCATAAAAGTTATGGACGTGGAGGATTCTAATCTTAAGTATGTTAAGATAAGGGGTTGTCAACTTATGTGAAAAGGTTTCAAAGGATAAGCTTGGGACAAGATTTGACAAGTGTAGATTTATGGGACATCCTAAAGTAAGTTTTACGGTATATGTTCTATAATCCTACTTAGCAAAAAGGTGTTTGTCATGAACACACTACCTTCTAAGATAAAGGTGTTTATCATCAAGGGCTAGTGGGAGGATTATAGATCTTGAAGAGTTCATGATCCACAAAATACTATAAGTCAAATAAGAGGAACTCGTAGATAACCTATTGCATTACCATAACCGAATCATAACCGGAATAGTGACCAAGATACCTACGAGGTATGGATTCATCATGGATGATGATGATGAGGTACGATCATAGAAGATGATGATCCGTGAGTTACATACGATGAGGTAAGAGTTCTAGTGTGTACAAAAGGGTTAGTGGGAGCGCCGTGTGAAATTTCTAGTATTATATGTTGATATACTACGGATGAGGAATTACATACCAATGCTATAATCAAGAAAGATAAAGTTGTCTAAACAATCCTCCATGAATGATTTGGGAAGAGTATCTTAATTGGGGATAAAATCTATATAGATAGATACAAGAGGATGCTCGACTTAACCCAAGGAACGATATTCATTTGATGCTAAAGTCGTTTAGCATGGCAAACTCCAAGAGATGTCTTATGTCGATGAGCTATGGGAGTGTATCTCTTAATAGTCCCCAGACTCTCGAAAAAGAGAGGTCGCATGAGTGACAATCATGTATGCAATGAAATGTACGAGACACGATGTTGATCGGTTATATTATGGAGAAGTTCACTATGAGTCGGTGAAAACATCTTAAAGTGCTTAACCGGCACTAAGGATGTGATCATATTCATGGTGGGTCTAAATTAAAACTAGAGGGCTTAATGAGACTCAAGTTTTAGAGATGCACTAAGATGACATAAAAATCCACTTTAAGGAAAAGCGTTATCTTGAACAAAGTGGTGCGTTGAATTGAAAGGTTCCAAACAACAAAAAGAGTCTTTGGTTTAGTGATAAAGAAAAGTATATAGCTATAAATGAAGTCGCAAGTTGATTGTTTGGATTAAAAGTTTATTACGTAACTAGGAATAGTTCCTAAGTCTTATCTTGGATCTAAACATGTGTTGTGGCACTTTCATTTGATTATTAGAATCATTGAAAGATGGGAAATCACTATAGAGATAGTGGACTCTCATGAACAACATTACATATCCATTAACTAAAGCTTATCCAACAGCAGGATAATCGTCACTTAGAGAAGAAGAGTATGAGATACCATGACGATTGACTTTAGTGCAAGTGGGAGATTGAAAGTAGTATGCACACAAGCCAATCATGTTTGATGATAAAGCATATACTTTGTAACAATCTTATTCATTTATTAATAAAAAGTATTAATTTATTAAAGGCTTTTTAATTATCTACATGATGCTATTTTATAATATGTGATAAACCCATAGTTTTAAACAATGCTTTTAGAATAATGATGATGATCATTCTAATGAGATCTAAATTCTTAGAAAGCTTAAAACTAAAATAGTTCCCAATCATTAGATTACTAAATTGGGGATTAGTGAATTCGGATAGATTGGTACATACGTTGCTTGCTCATTGGATGAGGATGATTGATCTCATGATCATTTGTGTGGAGACACTTAAGCAAGTATGTAGGTACTTATTAGAGAATAAGTTCACTGAACGTGGCTCGCTAAGGAATACCTAATGGAGTTTTACTTACTTCGTCAATAGGAATTCTCAGTAGTGATAGTAGTACAAGTGATCCTTGGACTTGAGATCATCATAGTATCTTGTGTATGATAAGTTATACTTTGACTTATTCCTTAAGACCCTTAGGGTATATCAAAGGGTATGCTTGGGTATAATAAGTTGTACATGGAGATAATGTATGATCAATAA
This sequence comes from Panax quinquefolius, assembly GCA_020205615.1. NCBI lineage: Eukaryota > Viridiplantae > Streptophyta > Magnoliopsida > Apiales > Araliaceae > Panax > Panax quinquefolius. Next base: position 82,210,072 of record CM035166.1, read on the forward strand.
AGAATCTACCACTTATAAAAAGAAGAGAAATGTCCTATGTGATTCGATAAATGACAACCCAAAGAGTCCTTGGTTATAAGCGAGAATGAAATTAGAAAGGAGTTTCTAATTTGCATTATTTGGAGTCAGTGCATTTAAGAGTCGAAATACATATAATTAAATAAAATAAGACTTGACAAAGTAATTCCATGTCTTATATTTAATTGGGACATCAGATGGTGGAAGGATTGAATAAGACGGTAACTATTTACTCAAAGGTTCTTTTATGATTAATGTTGAAATCTATATTATCCGGAAAGTCGTTGATCGCTAGGGAGGCTTATCCCTATTGTAGAATAAATATTATTTATTTAAATAAATTAATTGTTTAATTTATTTATTTAAATAAGATTAGAATTGTTCTAATTGATTTATTCACAACCTGGGTTTAATATGGAGAACCTAAAGGGTCACACCATAAAAGGAAGAATAATTATTTAAGAAGTTAATGGCATAATCGTAATAATATGTTATGTATATTTAATTTAATCTATGGTGATAGAATAAATTAAATAGCTTAATATTTATTATTTAATATTTTAGAAATATTAAATATAAATTAATAAGAGGAGTCTTATTAATATTATTACAATTATTATTATTATTTTAATTTCTAAAAGAGTTTAGGAATTAATTTAATATAAGTACTCTCATTTATTCCTAATTGGATTAGGAAGGAAAATTAGTTAAAGGAGTTTAATTAATTATCCCTAATAAGATTAGGGAGCCCTTTAATTAAAAGGGTTTAATTAAATAATACCTTATTTTAATAGGGTTACTTGATATCTTTATAAGAGGAGTCTTATATCAGATATCAAGACAACGTTATAATTCCAATGGTTGGAGAGTACGCTCCTTTTCTATAGAGATAGAAAACTAGGGTTTAGCCAACCACCCATCTTCTTGAATCCTTCTTCTTCCTTGGTGGATCACCTCAGAGGCCAAACACTTGGGTGGCTAACGTTGATCAAACGAAGGAACCAAACCGGTGGATTCAAGTTGAACGCTAAAAGGATTGGAGGTGAACTTGCACACGAGGAAGCTCGGATCTTCAAGGGTATGTTTCTTATTCATCTTTTTCGTTTAATTAATAATTGTTCATAAAGGGTGATCCGGGTATATGGTTTGTAAAAATTTTAAACTCTGATTTTACACGTTTTCGCTTATTTATGCAATTTGATTGCGTTCTTGAATATTACAAACCTAATAGCTTTCCGATAAGAATTTCTCCTTATCGGTGCGCAATTAGGTGACCAAACCTCTCCTTGATAGAACTTCTAGACATTGTCAATATTGCAAATAATAATATGAATAACTTTGTCATCTCAATTATTGATTTTATAATAATAAATATTATGCAGATGATATTGAGTATAACTGAGTGACTTCTCACGTAAGCATCAATAATCAATACCGTGTGCTACATGCAACCACGCCAGACATCGCATTTTTTTACCAATCGAGTAGTTCAATGGTTTAACTCAGTAAAACTTTCGCCGTTATTTTTATAAAAAGATAATTATGTCGTTTTCTAACTACGATAATACTTCCGTTGTGGGGTCCACTGTGACGCCCCCAAAATCTAGTCTCTTCCAACCCGACATATGGAGCTACACAGTGCTACAGTTCACACAAACATTCAATTGAAATGCCTCAAAAGAACGATTATGTCTTATATATATTCCAAAACAATTCTACCATTCCCCAGGTTCTTTATAACCGTTACATTTGTTCTTGTCATAATATCAAATATTTTCATTACAAACCTATACTATTACATAGGTAAGCTACAAGTTCGCCTTAGCCTTTCCTTTATCCTTGCTGAATCCTTCGGTCCGTTGGGTCTAAGCTGCATTCATATGGTTCAAGCAAGAGTGAGCATAACAAGCTCAGCAAGTACAATAATTTTCTTTAAAAAGCATGCTTAAAACATAGGAATCATATATCTTCAATAACTGGATAATAGTTACGAAGTACTACCAATAATTCAAAATAGCATTTATTTTCCATCAAAACGTTTTACAATGACAATATTCAGTAAAACATCAATTTTGGTCTAAGACCATGAGCGTTTTCACAATTTCTTTGAAAAGGACAACCCGACACGAAGTCCGTAAGTCTGACATATCTTATGAGCACTTCTAGGTGATCATCCTATAGTACTCTATGTTGATCAACACTACATCCATTAAACGTGTGTACGTTTAAGTTGTGGCAACCTCACGTGCCCGTCGAATACTCGATGAAAATACATTTGTTTATTCATATTCAGGCTTACCTTTAATCCGTACCAAACAATTGGCGTATAATAGCGTTATCAATTCTATATTGAAAACTTGTAAAGAAATCAATCAATCAACTTTGGCATCTAATTTCTTTCTTTAAAACCATTCATGCATCTCATAACTTGAATCATTTGAAAACTTGACTAACACAAAGGTTAGACAAGCGTTTAAGAAAAATTTAACTTCAGTGTCTGCTACAGAAAAATTACGTTTCCTTTGAGTCTTTTCTGTCTCTATAACACATAACCACATAACATACCACATTAGGTCATGAATGAACATACATAGTTCCTAAAGAAATCTTACCATTCTTCTCAATCTAATTACATAGTAGATTTGTTATTTATTGGTTCCAGTTTTCCGTCGTTCTTTTACATCGTTCTTACCAACTTATTTCCTTTCTATAACTTAATTAAAATTTTCATTAATACAACTCGGTTCGAGTTAAACATCCTTCCTCATGGCTTATTAATGTTCTTATGTTATTATTCGAAACTTGATCGTCATAGGTTAAGTACATTTATTGCATACCATTCATGTTCGCATTCGACTTATCTTCAACCTTTAGTGTATTACTTAAGGTTTACAACTATCTTAATGATGCTACATTAAGTTTAATTATGTATTGGTTCATTACTAATCAATTATCTTTATTTCCTTACTTGTAATCTTTTATTCTCGTGCATGATCTAGTGATGATGCCATTTCTTTGCTGACTTATCCTCTGGGCAGGCTTACTTGCATGGCGGACTTTTTGGTTTCTAGAATTGATCATGTACGCTGTGTGGCGCCCATACCTAGTGTAATAGGTAATTCCACGCACTTGGGCTTGATTAACGAGGGCTATCAGGATAAGGTCCGGTCTCGACTCATGCGGCCAGACTTTTTGTGCCTTGAGTGCATGCTGCACGGACTCATGCATCAAATTTTTTGATATATTTTTATATTTTGTGAGATTCCGTGCTCGTAACTTCTTCGTTATAAGTCTAAATTGGCTCGTTCAAGAGCCTACGGTTCACAAATCACATACTCTACATGTTCATGCAACAATTTTATCCATTCAACTTCGTTTACTAAAAATTCACCTATTAGTCCATTTTTAACGAAAACGATAAACATTCGTGAACGTTCAATGCTCGTTTCTTCGTTCTAAGTCAGAATCTTGTAATTTTTGAGTCCGCAACTCTATAATGCCAAATAAGACTTGTCTCCATTGAAAACCAATGTTTCCAAGCTCAATATCAAAATTTGACTCCCATTCCGAGAATTTCACGAATTCGACGATTATCGTCTAATCATGTGAATTTCGCCAAAACTTCGTTACTTAAGATTTGTTCTTCGTTTCAAATGGATTCAATCCCTCATACTAACATCTTGACATACATGCTTCATTAATTTATAATCATGATTAGTTGTTACGTGTTCTTTATGAGTTTATAATTTATAACAATACAAACTACTTATGTTTCCATTTCTCATGACTTAGGATAGTTTATGACTTCTAACCATTATTCCTACTTCTTATTAACATACTAACTTCATTTGTGTAAACATGTTACATGTTCATATACGTTAATTATAAGTTCATAACATAGTTATCTTACAACATGACTTAATTATGGCTTAAGTCTTTTGATTTATGTATTCCTACCTCTTATTAGCATACAAATCCTACCACTACCCACTTCTCTAACAAATGAAGAGATAGAGATTCATGGCTTATGATTGCTTACCCTTGAATATCAATTGGTTAATCTTTGGTCTCCTTCTTGCTTCTTGAAAATATAACAAAGGAAGTCTAACTTTATATGTGCTTATTCTCTCTACCAATTAAGTTGCTTAGCTTGGAAGAAAGTTAACAACCAAATAATGAAATTTGAGCTTGCTATTTATAGGAGTTGCTAGGTTTGGGTATAACAGTCATTAAGCCATCCACCTCCTTACTATTCCAAGCTTAGGAATTAAGTTAACTTACTCCCCACCTTATTTACTTGGCCATCACAACACTTAAGCATTGAGTTTACTTTGTCATTAAGTTTGCTTAATTACCACACTTACTTAGCCTTTAATTTTGCTTGCTCCCTACTTTGGATCATCCATGGTTTGCCCCATGGGTTTAAACCAACCTATAACCCATTGGTTCTGACTTTGGGCTTTAGCTTAATTGATCTTAACTTATTCATTGGGCTTGCAATAAAACAATACTTGGGCTTGTTCATTAATTCATTTTGGACTTTACAATAACCAATACTTGGTTTTAACATTAGTTCACATTGGGCTTAACCCAATCCCAATTAAACTATACACTTCCTACATAATCCTACAATTATAATTACATATGGCTTAAAGCCTTAGAACGTATTATATACGCATTAATCCCGTATTCTAATTCGTATACTTAGTCAACTTACACGACATACCATCATCCATACATACTCGTATAATACTTCGTATCATACTCGTATTCTCTACCTTGCACAATACCTACGTATCATACAATCATTATCCTAACTTCTTAACGCTTGATTTTCCTAACGTTCTCAAATTAAGTCCACAGGCGAAATATTACGTTTTCTATAACTGAAATATTATTGGATATTCCATCTCACCTTGATATTATATCGTTACGTATTTCTCGAAAGTTCAAAAATAATTCCCAAACAGAAATGCGTGAATAGTGTTTTTCGGAAAATTTCTCGGAAAACTTTTATTTTCGTCTTGGAAATTCAAACACTTTAATTCTCTCACGTAACCAAAATCCTACGACGTTCCGATATGTTTAGGTCATAGAACGACCTCCAATTAGCTTGCTCCCATAAATAATCAATTAAATTTATTTAATCCACATAATAAAATAAAATTTAATTCTCCTAAAAATCCAATTTTCTGGGGCGTTACACTCGTCCCTCCTTATAAGGATTCTGTCCCCAGAATCTCGCTACTAATACTTACATCATTGAGGAAAAGTTTTCCTTTATTTTAAATCTCGAGTTCCCACAATGCTTCTTCGACATTGTGGTTCTTTCATTTAACTTTCTCCGAAGGTATTATCTTAATTCACATGACTCGTCACTTCCTAGTAATAATCTGAGTTGGAAGTTAAACACTTATTAACATATTACGATATCTTACTTTTATTAGTCCTTCTTTTAACTCGAAATTATATGAAACACAAATTCCTCCTTCAAAATAAGATTATACTTGATCTTCTATTTATCATGCATCCTCTTCTTCATTTGTTTGCACTCCTCATTACCTAGTTGTACTTACTTAACTCGTTACATTTCTGTGGATTGAGTCTATATTGTGAATAACCTTTCTACCACTTCATTCCGTAATTTAACTTCTAACTCTGATCTTGCCATCTCCGTTATTAACTCATTCTGAGTCGTTAACATCGATAGCTTTCCCTACCCTTCCTACTTAATGCCTGGCTTACTACGTTAACTTTCTCCTAAATGATATAAGATATCACCATCCTCTCTCTACTGCATATTCCACTCCTTCTGTGTGAGGATATATTTCAGACTCCTATAGTCCGTGTATATCTCACACTTCTCCCCGTATAAATACTATCTTAAGATTTTTAATTCAAAAACTACAGCTGCCAATTATAGATCATGAGTAGGATAGACCTTCTTATAATCCCTTAACTGGCGTGATGCATACACATTGACTTTGCCATGCTACATGAGCACGCTATCTCGTCATCCATGCGAAGCATCGAGATACACTACAAAATTCCCCATATTATCTGATAAAGATAATATAGGTGCTTCACCTAACTTTCCTTTTTAGTTATTGAAAACAATTTTCTCACTCCTCATTCCCAACATACTTATCATTAACAATTTTGTCTATCTTTTAAGCTAAAATTCACACTTAGTGAATTATGTATCCAACTTCTCCCTCCGCAGTGTTTCTCACACTACCTTCAAATGTTCAGCGTGATCTTCTGGCGTCTTGAATTAGACTAGAATATCACCAATGATCATTACGACACCCTCGTCCAAATATTATTTGAACACTCTGTGACGCTAATGGTACCTTCAACCATAGCACCTCACAAGAGTACATATCAATTTGCCACCTTCTGCCTTATTTTCTACCGACGATATCCGGTACACAAATCTATTTTAGAAAAATTCTTTACCCATTTCAACTGATTAATTAGATCATTGATCATGGGCCATGGGTATTTATTCTTAATCGCTAACTTACTTCTATTACGATAGTTGATACGCAACCGTAACTACTCATCATCTTCCTTAATGTCTTCATAACTTGCGTCAAGGTTAGACAACAAGAGCGTCGCGGTATTTTATTACCGTAAATTACTACATTTGATTTTCTGAGAAAACAAAAATTCATACTTTTCTTATAACAATTTATTAAAGTTCTATGGTTAATCAACCTTCATTCATACCGAGAATTTCTTCAAATTCTCTCAACTTTATAAGTACTTATCTACATACATACATGCTTACCTCTTATTATCCATGAAACAATTTCCACGAATATAATTAACGGAAGTTATTTCTTCCTCCTATACCCTAATGTTTAAAGGTACTTATACTCCCTTTCAGACAGACTCCTAGATGAGTCTTTCTGCATATCTTACACGCTCCGATCCTACGCTTAGGATCCCCTTGTCCCACTCCAGTATTCTCGGAGTTAAAAATTCTTTATTTTGGCATCTCGCCGCCGGCTGGCATTCTCGCCTTGGTTTTCCCTCTCCCTTGCTCTCATTCTTTTCCTCTCTTTGTGGTATTGAGTCTACGCCTCACTACCACCCTCTGCTATAATCACCTTCTCCAGAATGGTCCCATAGAAAACACTCTGGAACACCAAAATCCCATAATAGAGACAGGGTTTCAGGCCCTGCTCAAACCTACGAGCCTTCCTCTCCTCAGTGTCCACTTGGTGTGGAGCAAACCTTGCCAATTCATTGAATTTGACCGCGTATTGGGGAACCGTCATGTTCCCTAGTTCAAGTTCTAAGAAATTAATCTCCATCCTCCCTTGAATGTTTGTAGGGAAATAATTCTCAAAGAAATCCTTCTTAAATTGTTCCCATGTTACCACATCTGTTCTAGCCCCACCATGGTGAGCCTCCCACCAAAAGTTGGCTTCTCTTTTCATCGTGTAAGTTGCAAAAGAAGTGTTTTTCGCGCCTCACCTATGCTTGTAATAATAATACGCTTTTCTATTTCTTTTACCATGTCTGGACTCTATTAGGTCAATCGTTCCTTTGAACTCCAGGACCTTTGCTTTAAAATCTTTTAAAGGTAGTCATTTCGGCTACCCCTATTCCCATGGTACTTTACCCCGGTTTGGTTGAATGCAATGCCGTTAATAAATTAACGAACTCTTCGTATAAGGTTGTTTGACCCCTTGGTTATCATTATGTGATTCCGCTTCTTGATTACGTTTTCTTCTCTTCGCATTTCTTAAATAAAATTTCATTATTATCTATTTACTTACTTCGTTATTATTCATCACATAACAACTCATACGTAACAAAGCATATTAAATGAAAACTTCATTATATTCATATGCTTCTTCATAGTTTGAAACTATTTACAATTTGTTTTCATAGCCAAAAGCTATTACATTTCTATCCCGCAATTGAACTTCACAAAAGTTGGGATTTACAAAAAGACTACCCTTTTATACAAAAGAGGGTTTTACGTCACTACACACATATTTATAACTCTAGACTTCTAATAATGCATAACAGCATCCTCGTGTTTCTCATTTTCAATCTTTGCTATAATATCCCGACTAATAGTATGACAGGTTTGTCCTGACTCAATGGAATAACAAGCAACTTTCAGCTTGAAATCCTTATGAGCACTCTCATGGATGTAAGACATCCGGGCAATCTTTCGGTCCTTCTTCCACAGTTCTTTACAAAGCCCATCGGCCTCGTTCTTATAGTCTCTTGCCTTATTTATCATGAGCACCTTCTCATCATGCTCTGACTCAAAATCTGCTTCTGCAGACTCCTTCGCTATATAAAGAGCACTAATCTCTTCATTCTGTTTCTGCACAACTGTACTCAGTTGCACATTTTTGTTAAGTTCTACCAGATACAATGATCTCATTGCATCTGGAGATGATGACTCTAGTGTAGGTACCACCGTAGTAACCGATGTTACCTCCATGCCTTCTTCCACATCGGTCATCATACCCAGGTATGATGTCCAAGCTACATCTCCCTCGGAGTAGTCTTCCTCAGAAAAGTACTACTCTATCTCCGACTCCTCTAAAATCACTAATGGTACCTCCGCCACTGGCATAGGTACAGTCTCTACTCTGTTCACAATTTTTGCACTCACCGCGTGTACTCTCTATACATCAAGCTATCTATCGACATCCTACAATAACACATAACATGTTGATTAGTACATAACACACAATAGTATAAGCACAAATCACATTTATTTTATTTAGGGTTACTTTCAATCTTTTAAATCTTTCCGTAATGAGTTTCCTCAATACCCTATAAACTCATTCGACTTAAGTAGAGCTCGAGTGTTTACTTCCTTCAGAATTTTCTTACTTAACGAGGTTATGAGCCTAAGGTTTTTCCCCCTTTAAGTTTTATAACCTAATGTTTTGATACCACTTGTGACGCCCCCAAATCCGGGTCTCTTCCAACCCGACATATGGTGCTACACGATGCTACAGTTCACACAAACATTCAATTGAAATGCCTCAAAAGAACGATTATGTCTTATATATATTCCAAAACAATACTACCATTACCCAGGTTCTTTATAACCGTTACATTTGTTCTTGTCATAATATCAAATATTATCATTACAAACATATACTATTACATAGGTAATCTACAAGTTCGCTTTAGCCTTTCCTTTATCCTTGTTGAATCCTTCGGTCTGTTCGGTCTAAGTTGCATTTATATTGTTCAAGCAAGAGTGAGCATAACAAGCTCAACAAGTACAACAATTTCCTTTAAAAAGCATGCTTGAAACATAGGAATCATATATCTTCAATAACTGGATAATAGTTACGAAGTACTACCAATAATTCAAAATAGCATTTATTTTCCTTCAAAACGTTTTACAATGACAATATTCAGTAAAACATCAATTTTGGTCCAAGACCATGAGCATTTTCACAATTTCTTTGAAAAGGACAACCCGACACGAAGTCCGTAAGTCCAGCATATCTTACGAGCACTTCTAGGTGATCATCCTATAGTACTCTATGTTGATCAATACTACATCCATTAAACGTGTGTACGTTTAAGTTGTGGCAACCTCACGTGCCCATTGAATACTCGATGAAAATACATTTGTTTATTCATATTCAGGCTTACCTTTAATCCGTACCAAACAATTGGCGTAGGATTGCGTTATCAATTCTATATGGAAAACTTGTAAAGAGATCAATCAACTCTTTCGTAAAACCATTCATGCATCTCATAACTTGAATCATTTGAAAACTTGAGTAACACGAAGGTTAGACAAGCGTTTAAGAAAAACATGCCTTCAGTGTCTGCTATAGAAAAATTACGTTTCCTTTAAGTTTTTACAGTCTCTACAACACATAACCACTTAACATACCACATTAGGTCATGATATAACATACATAGTTCCTAAAGAAATCTTACCTTTATTCTCAATCTAATTACGTATTAGATTTGTTATTTATTGGTTCCGATTTTTCGTCGTTCTTTTACATCATTTTTACCAACTTATTTCCTTTCTATAACTTAATTGAAATTTTCATTAATACAACTCAGTTCAAGTTAAACATCCTTCCTCATGGCTTATTAATGTTCTTACGTTATTATTCGAAACTCGATCGTCATAGGTTAAGTACATTTATTGCATACCATTCATGTTCGCATTCGACTTATCTTCAACCTTTAGTGTATTACTTAAGGTTTACAATTATCTTAATGATGCTACATTAAGTTTAATTATGTATTAGTTCATTACTAATCAATTATCTTTATTTCCTTACTTGTAAGCTTTTATTACTGTGCATGATCTAGTGTGTTGTTGTGCTTGCTGACTTCTCCTCTTTCGCGTTATTGCTGCGCTTGGCTTTTAGTTTCTAGAATTGATCCAATTTTGCTACATGACGCCATACATACCTAGTGTAATTGTATGACGTATGACTTGGCTTAGTTAATCAGGGCTAAGGTAGGTCTCGTCTTTGCATGACTTTGACGGACTTTTATGCTTGAGTTTGATGCGTGGCCGGACTCTGTGCATCAAACAATTTTAACAGATTTTTATATTTTGTGAGATTCTCGGGCTCGTAACTTCTTCGTTATAAGTCCGAATTGGCTCGTTCAAGAGCCTACAGTTCACAAATCACATACTCTACATATTCATGCAAGAATTTTATCTATTCAACTTTGTTTGCTAAAAATTCACCTATTAGTCCATTTTTCACGAAAACGATAAATGTTCGTGAACGTTCAATGCTCTTTTCTTCGTTCTAAGTCAGAATCTGGTCATTTTTGAGTCTACAACTCTATAATGCCAAATAAGACTTGTCTCCATTGAAAACCAGTGTTTTCAAGCTCAATATCAAAATTCGACTCCCATTCCGAGAATTTCACGAATTAGACGATTATCGTCTAATCGTGTGAATTTCGCCAAAACTTCGTTACTTAAGATTTGTTCTTCGTTTCAAATGGATTCAATCCCTCATACTAACATCTTGACATACATGCTTCATTAATTTATAATCATGATAAGTTATTACGTGTTCTTTATGAGTTTATAACTTATAACAATACAAACTACTTATGTTTCCATTTCTCATGACTTAGGATAGTTTATGACTTCTAACCATTATTCCTACTTCTTGTTAACATACTAACTTCATTTGTGTAAACATGTTACAAGTTCATATACATTCATTATAAGTTCATAACTTATTTATTAGTTATCTTACAACAGACTTAACTTAATTATGGCTTAAGTCTTTTTGATTTATGCATTCCTACCTCTTATTCGCATACAAATCCTACCACTACCCACTTCTCTAACAAATGAAGAGAAAGAGATTCATGGCTTAGGATTGCTTACCCTTGAATATCACTTGGTTAATCTTTGGTCTCCTTCTTGCTTCTTAAAAATCTAACAAAGGAAGTCTAACTTTATATGTGCTTCATTCTCTCTACCAATTAAGTTGCTTAGCTTGGAAGAAAGTTAACAACCAAATAATGAAATTTGAGCTTGCTATTTATAGGAGTTGCTAGGTTAGGGTATAATGGTCATTAAGCCATCCACCTCCTTACTATTCAAAGCTTAGGCATTAAGTTAACTTTCTCCCCACCTTATTTACTTGGCTATCACAACACTTAAGCATTAAGTTTACTTTGTCATTAAGTTTGCTTGGTTACCACACTTATTTAGCCTTTATGTTTGCTTGCTCCCTACTTTGGATCATCCATGGTTTGCCCCATGGGTTTAAACCAACCCATAACCCATTGGTTCTTACTTTGGGCTTTAGCTTAATTGATCTTAACTTATTCATTGGGCTTGCAATAAAACAATACTTGGGCTTGTTCGTTAATTCATTTTGGACTTTACAATAACCAATACTTGGTTTTAACATTAGTTCACATTGGGCTTAACCCAATCCCAATTAAACTATACACTTCCTACATAATCCTACAATTATAATTATATATGGCTTAAAGCCTTAGAACGTATTATATACGCATTAATCCCGTATTCTAATTCGTATACTTAGTCGACATATATGACATACCAACATCCATACATACTCGTATAATACTTCATATCATACTCGTATTCTCTACCTCGCACAATACCTACGTATCATACAATCATTATCCTAACTTCTTAACGCTTGATTTTCCTAACGTTCTCAAATTAAGTCCACATGTGAAATATTACGTTTTTCATAACTGAAATATTATTGGATATTCCATCTCACCTTGATATTATATCGTTACGTATTTCTCGGAAGTTCAAAAATAATTCCCTAACGTAAATGCGTGAATAGTTTTTTTGAAAACTTTCTCGAAAAAACTTTTATTTTTTCTTGGAAATTCAAACACTTTAATTTCTCACGTAACCAAAATCCTACGACGTTCCGATATGTTTAGGTCATAGAACGACCTCCAATTAGCTTGCTCCCATATATAATCAATTAAATTTATTTAATCCACATAATAAAATAAAATTTTAATTCTCCTAAAAATCCGATTTTTTGGGGCGTTACACTCACCAATGATTGTGTCGTCGTACGAATATTCCCTGTTAAAACGAATATTCCCCGACCAATTGAATATTATATAACCACTTGCTTACTTTGAAAAATTTATAAATAATACCCACAACTATAACATTATATCAAATCCACACCATAATATTCAAAAATATATTTCGAGATAAATTAATCTTTATTCATAAAAGTTGGGGTCTTACAGTACCCGAGTGAATAGTACTTTGAGAATAGTATCCTGTGAACAGTACTTTGTGAATAGTATCGTGAAAAGTACTTTGTAAATAGTACCCGTGAATAGTACTTTGTGAATAGTATCCCGTGAATAGTACTTTTATGAATAATACCGTAAAAATGAATACTATTCATGGACAGTACTTCGACATGAAAAGATTAAAATTTAAAAAGAATATGCAGAAAATATACTTGTGAAATGATAGTAGATGAAGCGCAAATTTTAAGGATATTCTACTAATTTCCCGGAGTATAGAAGCAATACTTTAACAAAATGAGGGTATAATCAGAATACGAGATTTAAATAATATTACTCACATACTACATAAGTATGGAAGAAAATATTATTTCTTATGAATCTTGAAAAAATAATATCCCTTACGATAATTGTTGAACAAAAATAATATTTCTATTTAATATTGAAGCTAATATGATATTCCTCTGAATACTGTAAATATAATATCTCTTCAGAATATGAAATAAATAATACCCCTTACTTCAGAAGAAGACTGGATACTGGAATAGTGAGGTAGCTGACTTCACTTCTAGTTTATCTCTAAAGCTTCTCTCTCTACAGCTTCTCTTTCTATAATTGCTCTTGTGAGTCTTAGTGAATTGGTGAGAATGAAAGAAGAATGAGCTTCTATTTATAGGAAAATATAGTTTCAATAATTGCACGTTTTGGGGCTTGAAATATTACAGTATAATACCTTCATCTTTTCCTTCATTTTTTAATTTAGTCCTGTAAATATTATCAAACTTGCACCACCTCCCCTAATAGTACATCATGTGAATCAATAGTACATTCATGTGAATCAATAGTTTTATACATGTGAAAAAATTGTTACAGTATAGTACCTTCATCTATACCTCCATTTTTAATTTAGTCATGCAAGTATTATCAATCTTTCACCACCTCTCCTAATAGTACATGCATGTGAATAATTAGTACACACATGTAAACAAACAGTTATAAACATGTGAATTAATAGCAATTAATTGCTCATTTATCCGATTAATTACCCGATTGGTCAATATAACCTTCAGACATCAATTATTATCGGAATAGATGTCGATTCCCACTAACACTAATAATCCCAACACAATGGAAATATCAATTTCATCTTTAATCAACATAAACTTATTCATCATTAATATTATAACTCACAATATTTAACAATCAGATCATTCCCAGGAAAGAGAGGGCTTTCCGATAAGGATTTCTCCATATTGGCGCGCAATTAGGTAACCAAACCTCTCCTTGACAGAACTTTCTAGACATTGTCAATATTGTAAATAATAAAATGAATAACTTTGTCATCTCAATTATTGATTTAATAATATAAAATATTGTGCAGATGATATTGTGACAATAATTGAATCGATAATATGAGAGATATTATGCATCAACTATTGTAGCAATAATTGACTTCTCACGTAAGCATCAATAATCAATATTGTGTGCTACTATGCAACCACGCCAGACATCTTGTACTTTTACCTTTGGGTAGTTCAACGGTTTAATGGTAGAAACTTTCGCCGTTATTTTTATAAAAGAAAATTATGTCGCTTTTCTAACTACGACAATACTTTCATTGTGGTGTCCACCAATGATTGTGCCGTCGTACGATTATTCCTTGTTAAAACGAATATTCCCCGACCAATAGAATATAATATAACAACTTACGTACTTTGCAAAATTTATAAATATTTCCCACAACTATAACATTATATCAAATTCACTCCTTAATATTCGAAAATGATATTTATAGAAAATTCATCTTTATTCATAAAAGTTGGGGTCTTACAACCTCCCCTTATTATGAAATTTTGCCCTCGAAATTAGGGTACATACCTGGTATGACGAAGAGGTGAGGATACCTTGATCTTATTTCATATTCTAACTCCCAGGTCATTTCCTCAACATCGTGGTTTCTCCACAAAACTTTGACTTGAGGTATAACCTTGGAGAGTAGAATATGATCCTTCTTATCTAAGATTTTAACAGGTACCTCCTCATACGTTAAATCTTCCGCTATGTCGTCTGGTTCTAATTCAATAATGTGGTTCAGGTCTTTCACATATTTACGTAACATAGATACGTGAAAAATGTTATGAACATGAGACATACTTGGCGGTAAGGCGAGTCTATAGGCCACAGTTCCTACTCAATCAAGGATTAAAAATGGGCCAATGAATCGAGGATTGAGCTTTCCTCTCTTTCCAAATCTTGTAACTCCTTTCCATGGAGCAACACGTAATAACACATGATCTCCAATATTGAATTCCACGTCCTTTCGATGAAGATCAGCATAACTCTTTTGCCGATCTTGTGAGGTTTTTATATGTTGTCGGATCGTTTTAATCTTTTTCGTAGTCATATATACTAACTCCGGTCCCAACAACGTTGCTTCGCCCACCTCATCCCAACATACTGGAGAACGACACTTTCTTCTATACAACGCCTCAAATGGAGTCATGCCAATACTTGCTTGATAACTGTTGTTATAGGAAAACTCCATCAAATGGTAAGAACTTGTCCCAACTTCTTTTGAAGTCAAGGACACAGAGTTTTAATAAATCTTCAAGAGTTTGAATAGTCCTTTCCGACTGCCCGTCCGTTTGAGGATGATATGCAGAACTAAATCATAAATCTGTGCCCATAGCTTTTTGCAAACTAACCCAAAATTATGAAGTGAATCTTGGGTCTCGATCAGAAACTATGGATACTGGCATACCATGCAATCTTATAATCTCTTTTATGTACATACAAGTAAGACGTTAAAGTGTTTAAGTTTCTAGTATCGATAAGAAATGAGCAGACTTGGTCAATCTATCAACAATAACCCAAATTGCGTCTATACCTTAAGAAACCTTGGGAAGACCAATAACAAAATCCATGGTAATGTGCTCCCACTTCCATTCTAGAATTTCAAGTGGTTGCAATGGACCTTTTGACACTTGATGATCCGCATTGACTCGTTGACAAGTTAGACACCTTGAGATAAACCCCACTATCTCTCTCTTCATATTGCTCCACCAAAATGTATGTCGAAGATCATGATACATTTTGGTACTCCCAGGATGGATTACAAATGGTGTGTATTGTGCCTCCATCATGATTTTATACTTCAAGTCAGAATCATTAGGAACACAAAGTCTGGTGTTGACTCGAAGTATTCCTTCTTCATCGATTTTTTCTCCCTCATACGCATCAGCTCCAGGTCTGTAGCTTGAGCAACTTTAACTTTATCGATTAAAGTTGAGTCTACTCGTATATTTGCCACATTCACGTGGGTCCCTAGAGTCTTTAACTCTATCTCCATCCTTTGTAAGTCATACAAAATGGGCATTTGTGTTGATAATATTCCACGATCACTCCGTGTTCAGTAGCTTGAGCAACTTTAACTTTATCGATTAAAGTTGAGTCTACTCGTATATTTGCCACATTCACGTGGGTCCCTAGAGTCTTTAACTCTATCTCCATCCTTTGTAAGTCATACAAAATGGGCATTTGTGTTGATAATATTGCACTCGTACCCGCATATGATCTCTACTCAATGCGTCAGCTACGACGTTCGCTTTTCCAGGATGGTATGGAATGGTATGATCGTAATCTTTCAATAGCTCAAGCTATCATCGTTGTCGCATGTTGAGTTCCTTTTGTGTGAAGAAATATTTGAGGCTTTTATGATCCGTATAGATCTCCACCTTCTCTCCATATACGTAATGCCTCCAAATCTTAAGCGTAAAAATGACAGCTGCCAATTCTAGATCATGAGTAGGATAATTTCTCTCATATTTTTTGTGTTAACGTGAGGCATATGATATGACTTTCCCATGTTGCATGAGAACACATCATAAACCTTTGCTTGAAGCATCGTTGTATATGACAAATCCCTCCGAACCAGCTGGTATTGTCAGAATAGGTGCTGAAATGAGCCTCCTCTTGAGTTCTTGAAAACTCTTCTCACATTCCTCGTTCAAACCGAATTTTGTATCTTTTCGAGTCAGCTGAGTTAATGGAGTAGCAATTCGAGAAAATCCTTCCACGAACCTCCGATAATAACCAGTTAAGCCCAAAAAGCTGCGTACTTCGGTCACAGACTTAGGTTGCTCCTAGCTTTGAATTACTTCAATCTTTGTCGGGTCAACATATATTCCGTTATTTGATATCACGTGCCCAAGGAATGCTACTTCCTCAAGCCAGAACTAGTATTTCTTTAACTTGGCATATAACTTGTTTTCACGAAGTTTTTGGAGTATCAGCCTCAAGTGTTGCTCATGATCTTAACGGCTTTTGGAGTAAATGAGGATGTCATCAATAAAGACGACCACAAAGTAATCCAAATATTCCTTGAATACTCGGTTCATCATATCCATGAAGGCAGCAATAGCATTAGTCAATCCAAAAGACATGACTAAGAATTCGTAATGCCCGTACCGAGTTTTGAAATCAGTCTTATAATATTACATTATAGTAGTATGATGTGATTATATAATAGTACGCTTTTTATGATTTGAATGGTAGCATTATTATAGTAAATTCATGGTATAAAAGTAAAAGGAGATGGAAGAGAACAAATTGAATTTGAATTCCTATGATGCAAGCGATGATGTCATCGGACGATGAGGTAAGTGATGATGTCATTGGATGATGAGGTAAGCAATGATGTAATATGATCGATGGTGTCAGCGATGATGTCATAAATTATGGCAAAAAGACTATTTTACCCTTACTCTGTCAAACCTATAAATAAAAGCTCATTTCTTCATTATTTTTCACCAATTCATTCAAGCTATAGAGAGAGAAAGTATAGAGAGAATAAGAGATAAAGAAGAAGAGTATTCTATTACTACACTATTGCAGTATCCAATCTCCTACTAAGGTAAGGGGTATTATTTCTTTCGTATCCAATCTCCTATTATTCTGTTGGAATAACCTGTACGTGCGGTCTATCGCATGCCTGGTGAATTCTGTTATTATTCCATTCTTTATTATTCTTTTGGAATATCCATGCATGCAAGGATTACGCTTGACCTAGTTCCATTCTTTATTATTACATTTGGAATATCCATGCAATGCGGAGTTCACGCATGACTCGGGTTCCATTCTTTATTATTTTGTTGAATAACATGCGTGCGGATTACGACATAGGTGTGAATTCTTACATTATTCCATTCTTTTGGAAAATGATCTGTCTACGTGGATTCTGGCGGGCAAAAATCCATTCATGGCTTCATATATTCTATTATACTAAGTTGGTTAAAGTTTTGGCTTCTATACTCCATGAAATTAGTGGAATATCCTTTATATTTGCGTTTCATCTAATATCTTTTTATGGAAATATTCTTCTGAGCATTCTTGAATTTTACTCCACAAAACAAGTATTATGTTGACAATTTGGACGTTATTGATTTCGGATAAATTAAATTATAAATCTTTAAAAATTTATCCTTGAACTTGTTTTATTGAATTCTTATATCATTGTCATCATCCTCATGTTTATATTATGTTGAAAGTCATCTGTGGCATATAGTGCATAGATGGACTTGGTATAATTATGACCAGGGATTATTCGATATAATCATGACCGTAAAGTTAAAAATGTTGTGGTAAAAGTCCTTATTGGCCCGTAGTGCATTGATGGACAATTGTTGGTATGATCATGACTGTTGATGAAAACATGAATATCATTGACCCGTAGTGCATGGATAATTTGTGGTCGTGATACTAATGAATATCCTTGGCCATAGTGCAGGGATGATGTGGATAAATTATTAAGCTGAGTCTCCGCGATAAAAGTGACGAAAAACCTTTTAAATCATAGAAGATAGTAGATTTTATTCTCTACTTGACTCTTCTAATGGATTGCTTGTTCTCACTGTGAGTTAAACTTGATGTTTGTTATATTTTATTAGTTTAATCATTTGTTGAAGGCTAACGATAAATTATTACGCATTATCTTAGTCATAATATTTTTTACTGGGCTAGTTGAGCTCACCCTTTTACTTTCATTGTTCTTTTCAGGAAATGAGAACGTAGCCAGGACTAGTCGGGGAATGGAGTGACGGTCCAGATGATAGCATTAGTAGTCCTCACTATTCTATGAAATAGTGTAATAATAAATGTATTGAGGAATCCATTTGAGTTGAATATTGTCTAGAAGACAATATTCGTATTAAAACTCTCAGTTATGTCTTGTCGTATTCTACACGACAGTTGTATTATTAAGTTGTATTTGAATTTTGTAGCATGTATTGGCGACTCAAGATGGGTGATGTATACCAATTTTGGGGGCGTCACAGTTGGTATCAAAGCTTAGGGATATGATCCCTGGCTGAGATGTGAGACAAGAACTAGGAGGGGAGAGACGGGGAATTCCTTCGCTAGTATGATCTACCTTAGTTTATTTGGTATTTAACTGGTCGGTCAGAGTATAGGGATAATATGTTGCAGGTCAATTAACCCTTATTTTGTGGCAGTATTTGAAAATGACATCCGAGAATGTTGAGAATAGCAATGGAGCACAGGAGACCGTTGAGTCTCCATAGATCAATAATCAGGATAATGTGCATCAAGAAGACGATAATCCTCATGCAAACAAAAACACTGACCAAATGATGAACGATGGAATGTTCAGAGGCTTTATGTAATTCATGCAACATCAGGCGAGAGCGGCTCCTGTCCAAAATGTATGTGGAAACACTGAAAACTCTCGGACGGTCACCGTTAAACGGTTCAAGGAGCTGGGACCACCAGAGTTTATTGGAGAGCCAAAATCACTTAAGTAGGAAGCGTGGATAACGCAGATCACCAAGATATTTGATGTCTTGGGATGCTCCGAGGAGCAAAAGATGGGAGTATGCGACTTTATATTGACTATCGGGAATCGAACCATGTCACCATCAAGAATAGGTATCCGTTACCTCGCATTGATGACTGTTTGACCGATTCACAAGGAGCACAATTCTTTTCAAAGATCGATCTTCGATTTCCGGATATCATTAGTGAAGGTTAAAGCGAGGATATTCCAAAGCGCCTTAGAACTCGGGTCACATGCATTATGAATTCTTAGTCATGTCTTTTGGATTGACTAATGCTCCTGCTGCCTTCATGGATATGATGAACCGAGTATTCAAGGAATATTTGGATCACTTTGTGGTCATCTTTATTGATGACATCCTCATATATTCCAAAAGCCGTGAAGATCATGAGCAACACTTGAGGCTGATACTCCAAAAGCTTCTTGAAAACAAGCTTTATGTCAAGTTGAAGAAATGCGAGTTTTGGCTTGAAGAAGTAGCATTCCTTGGGCACGTAGTATCAAGTCATGGAATATCTGTTGACCCGGCAAAGATTGAAGCTATTTAAAGCTGGGAGCAACCTAAATCGGTTAATGAAAATCGTAGCTTTCTCGGCTTAGCTGGTTATTATCGGAGATTCGTAGAAGGGTTTTCTCGAATTGCTACTCCATTAACTCAGCTGACTCGAAAAGATACAAAATTCGGTTAAAGCATGGAATGTGAGAAGAGTTTTCAAGAACTCAAGAGGAGACTCATTTCAGCACCTGTTCTGACAATACCATTTGGTAAAGAGGGATATGTCATCTACAGTGATGCTTCAAGCAAGGGTTTAGGATGTGTTCTCATGCAACATGAGAAAGTCATAGCCTATGCCTTGCGACAACTCAAAGAATATGAGAGGAATTATCCTACTCATGATCTAGAGTTGGCAGTTGTCGTTTTTGTACTTCAAATCTGGAGGCATTACCTGTATGGGGAGAAAGTGGAGATCTTTACGGATCATAAAAGCCTCAAATATTTCTTCACTCAAAAGGAACTCAACATGCGGTAATGACGTTGGCTTGAACTGCTGAAAGATTATGATCATACTATTCACTACCATCCTTGTAAAGCGAACGTAGTAGCTGACGCATTGAGTAGAAGATCATATGCGGGTACGAGTACGATATTGTCAACGCAAAGGCCCATTTTATATGACTTGAAAAGGATGGAGATAGAGTTAAAGACTCCAGGGACCCATGTGATGATAGCAAATATATGAATAGAATCGACTTTAATCGATAAAGTTAAAGCTGTTCAAGTTACAGACCTGGAGCTGATGCGTATGAAGAAGAAAGTGCAAGAAGGTGCTATGGCGGGAGCAAGAATCGATGAAAAAGGAATACTTCAAGTCACTTCTAGACTTTTTGTTCCTAACGACCTTGATTTAAAGTATAAAATCATGATGGAGGCGCACAACACACCGTTTGCAATCTATCCCGGGAGTACCAAAATGTATCATGATCTTCGACATAAATTTTGGTGGAGCAATATGAAGAGAGAGATCGCGGAGTTTATCTTAAGGTGTCTAACTTGTCAACGAGTCAAGGCGGAGCATCAAGTACCAAAAAGTCCATTGTAACCACTTGAAATTCCAGAATGGAAGTGGGAGCACATTACCATGGATTTCGTTACCAGTCTTCCCAAGGTTTCTCATGGCATAGATGCGATTTGGGTCATTGTTGATAGATTGACCAAGTCGGCTCATTCTTTACCTATACGAGAAACTTATACACTTGAACGTCTTTCTCGTATGTACATAAATGAGATTGTAAGACTGCATGGTATGCCAGTATCCATAGTTTCTGATCGAGACCCAAGATTTACTTCACGATTTTGGGTTAGTTTGCAGAAAGCTATGGGCACGAATTTACGATTTAACTAGGCATATCATCCTCAGACGGACGGGCAGTCGGAGAGGACTATTCAAACTCTTGAAGATCTATTAAGACTCTGTGTCCATGACTTCAAGGGAAGTTGGGACAAGTTCTTACCATTAGTGGAGTTTTCATACAATAATAGTTATCAAGCAAGTATTGGCATGGCTCCATTCGAGGCGTTGTATGGAAAAAGTGTTGTTCTCCAGTCTGTTGGGATGAGGTGGGTGAAGCAACGTTGTTGGGACCGAAGTTGATACGTATGACTATGGAAAAGATTCAAACGATCCGACAACGTATAAAAACCTCACAAGATCGACAAAAGAGTTATGCTGATCTTCATCGAAAGGACATAGAATTTGATATTGGAGATCATGTGTTGTTACATGTTGCTCCATGGAAAGGAGTTACGAGATTTGGAAAGAGAGAAAAGCTCAATCCTCGATTCATTGGCCCATTTTTAATCCTCGATCAAGTAGGAATTGTGGCCTATAGACTCGTTTTACCGCCAAGTATGTCTCGTGTTCATAATGTTTTTCACATATCTATGTTACGTAAATATGTGAAAGACCCGCACCACATTATTGAGTTAGAACTAGATGAAATATCGGAAGATTTAACGTATAAAGAGGTTCCTGTTAAAATCTTGGATAAGAAGGAGCATATTTTACGCTCCAAGGTTATACCTCAAGTCAAAGTTTTGTGGAGAAACCACGATGTTGAGGAAATGACCTGGGAGTTAGAATCTGAAATGAAATCTAGGTATCCTTACCTCTTCGACATACCAGGTACGTACCTTAATTTCGAGGGCAAAATTTCATAAGAAGGGGAGGTTGTAAGACCCCAACTTTTATGAATAAAGATGAATTTTCTATAAATATCATTTTGAATATTAAGGTGTGAATTTGTTATAATGTTATAGTTGTAGGTAATATTTATAAATTTTGCAAAAGTAAGCAAGTTGATATAAAATATTAGTTTGCTCTGGGAATATTCTTTTTGTGCGGGAATATTAAATGCGGCGACACAATCAATGGTAGACCCCACAACATAATTATTGTCGAGTTAGAAAACAACAAAATTATCTTTTTATAAAAATAACGGTGAAAGTTTTACCGATTAATCATTGAAATAAATTGGTAAAAGAAATAATGTAATATGCGTGGTTGCATAGTAGTACTGCGGTATTGTATAGTATCTTGGATTATTGATGCTTACGTAAGAAGTCACTACTCGATAATTGTTACGATAATTACCATTCGATACTTTATTTTATTGATTGATAATTGTTACGTTGATATTTTATATTATTGATTCAATAATTGTCATTGTCTGAGATTTCAAATTATCAAATCAATAATTCATATTATTTGAATAATATTATTGTTTACATTATTGACAATGTCTAGAAAGTTACATCGAGGAAAAGGGTTTGGTCACCTAATTGCTTGGCATGATAGGGAGAAATCCTTATCGGAAAGCCCCTCTTTCACAGGAGCGACACGGTTGTCAATATTGTAATTTTGTAATATTATTTGTGAATAATTAATTGTTGATATATATGATAAGAAAATATTTATTCAAGTGGATTTAAACCGAGGAATTTTAGCATGTGACATTTGTTGAAAGTTGGTATTTTATCTTTTCCGATAAAATAATTCATTTAAATATATTATTATAATATTACATTATAGTAGTATGATGTGATTTATAATAATAATACGTTTTTATGATTTGAATGGTAGCATTATTATAGTAAACTCATGGTATAAAAGTAAAAGGAGGTGGAAGAGAACAAATTGAATTTGAATTCCTATGATGCAAGCGATGATGTCATTGGAAGATGAGGTAGCTTGATGATGTCATGGACGATGAGGTAATGCAATGATGTAATATGATCGATGATGTCGTGATGATGTCATAAAATATGGCAAAAAGACTATTTTACCCTTACTACGCCAAGCCTATAAATAGAAGCTCATTTCTTCATTATTTTTCACCAATTCATTCAAGCTATATAGAGAGAAAGTATAGAGAGAATAAGAGAAAAAGAAGAGTATTACATTACTACACTATTATTAGGTATCCAATCTCCTACTAAGTAAAGAGTATTATTTCTTTCATTATTCATGAAGAGAGTTATTTTCTTTCAATACTCGTAAGGGTTGTTATTCCATTCTTTATTATTACATTGGAATAACGTATGCTGCGATCTATCGCATGCACAGTGAATTTCGTTGTTATTCCATTCTTTATTATTACATTGGAATATATCACATGTCATGCGGATTACGATGATGCAGTTCCATTCTTTATTATTACGTTGGAATATCACATGCTGTGCAGATACGCATGACCTAGTTCCATTCTTTATTATTCTTTTGGAATAACATGCATCATGCGGATTACTTTTACTAACACCGTGAATTTTTACATTATTCCATTATTTATACTCTGTAGTATGTGAGTAATATTATTTCGTCTCGTATTCCTGATTATACCCTCATTTTGTTAAAGTATTGCTTCTATACTCCGTGAAATTAGTAGAATATCCTTGAAATTTGCGCTTCATCTAGTATCATTTCACAAGTATATTTTCTGCACATTCTTGTTAAATTTTAAGCTTTTCATAGTATTCATTTTTACGGTACTATTCACAAAGTACTATTCACGGGATACTATTCACAAAGTACTATTCACGGGTACTATTCCCGAGGTACTATTCACGAGTACTATTCATAAAGTACTATTCACGGGGTACTATTCCCGAAGTACTATTCACGGGGTACTATTCACCCGAGGAATTATTCATGACAAAAATTGATTTATTTACTGTCCAAATTATAACGACCCCAAAATTGGTCCATTCCATCCAACCCATTCTGAGTCGCCAAATACATGGTATGAGAAAACAACTACAACTTTATTAATACAATTGTCGCGTATAAGAATCGACAACCCTTAAGCTGTGAGTTTAAATACAAATATATACCAATCGTGACTCATGTCCCAATCCAGTGACAAAGACCTCATAATGACACCTTACATAAAGGTATAGTCAAAAACTATTTTAGAAAATAGAATCTTTGGGAAGTGCTCAAGGAAACCTTCGTACATAGGAAGCCATGCTTCTAGGTTATGGTAGATATCATATGGCCACAGAATTATCCTTGGTTGACCCAATAGACCCCATAGAAAAATGAGAAGATTACTATCATATTCTTCCCAATGGTGAGTCTTCTCTTGACATATCATTATCTCCACTGTCTTTAATTGGGAATTAAACTCCAAACAAACACCAAGATTATATAGGTAGTGCTTGTAAATATACTCAGCAAGTGGATGAGCACAACCATGTCTTATGATGACACGAGGTGGTATGTCATTAGACATCTTGTATGATAGTGGCAAAACACCCTTCCAACGTTGGGTTCGCCTCACCCTAGTTGATTCACCAAATATAACTACTAAATGATGACCACCGTTCTATTACCTGAAAGGAATTGTGAAGCAAAAAGGTGAGCACAACTAGCTCAGTAAAGAATATCATGACTAAAGATAAATAAATTATCAATAGCCTTCAACAGTAATAAATTAGAGATTTAGAACATATGGTAGATGATAAAACTTTTCAACCATAGTTGCGGTGAACGAAGCGATCCATTAGAAGAGTCGAATAGACCATAAAGTCTATTATCTTCTCCATGTTAAAGTCCACCAATAATATTTTAACCAGTAACATCAATCAACAGATTCTCATCCACAATCATGTGAATAACTCATAATCATAATTGTAGTTCTAAATTCCTTTTCGCATTCGGACGAAGATAATTTTCATCATTGTCTTTACGAAACATCAAAGATCATGGTTATACCAAATCACGATTTCTCGCTCATAATCATACTAATAAATTCATCTTTTCACTACTGTGAAAGATATTCATCAACAAGTCATCTTTGCACTACATGCCAAAGATATTCAAAAACAGGTCATCTTTGCACTACGACCAAATATATTAATATCTCAAAGAAATATATAATCATTTCAAAATTTATATAAACAATAATTATAACCATGTTGATCAATTCACCTTTGCACTTAAGCTAAAGAGATTCAATTATAAATTCAATGGTCATGATCATACCAGTCACAATTCAACTTTTCACTACTGGCCAAAGAGAACCCTAGTCACGATCATACAAATAATCTACCCATCTTTACACTCAAGTCAAAGAGAAATATCATCATTAGGGTTATAAAAATGTTATATATGATAATAAAATCAATATAATCAATACATAGTTTTAATCTCCAGAGTAATATTCATAAATCAACTATAATTTGGTTAGAAAAAGAAACCAATTTTGTAGTGAATAGTACTCGTGAATAGTAACTCGTGAATAGTAACTCATGAATAGTAAATCGTGAATAGTAAATTGTGAATAGTAACTCATGAATAGTAACTCGTGAATAGTAACTCATGAATAGTAACTCATGAATAGTAACTCGTGAATAGTAACCCCGACATGAAAAAGTTCCAAATTTGATAAAAAGTTCCAACCAATATTTCGGTATAATGATATTGAAGAAATAATATCATTTAAGAAAAAAATAACATCCCTTACAATCCTTAAAATCCCTTACTATCCCTTACAATCCCTTACCTCAAAAAGCGATACCCACCGAATAATGCCGAACGAACTTGCAAGACAGTATAGCAACACTCAAGATATCAAAATACTCACAAGAATACACTCGATAATATAGAGAGACAAATAGAGAGAAAACGTCAGTTTCTGGTGTGATTTTCAATTCTAACCTCACTCTATTTATAGGAAAATGCTTAGAACACCAAATCAGAAAATTTAATAAAATAATAATATATTTATATAATTTTCCTTAGCCCACCTCTAGACATCTGAATTCAACACATTGATAACACATATAAGCTCACTCAATTGAACAAAAACGTTTTTTCTTAAAAAAATAACTAAAACTTCCAAAAATCAATTATTTCGGAACTTCGGAACTTCAATAATTCATAATAAATAGCCCTTTTATCAGAAAATTCGAATCTTGTGAATTTATATAGGAAATTCAATTCTCTACAACTTTGCAGAAGAAAGTGTTTACAAATTCCAAACACAAATTGACCGAAATTCACAAACGGACGATTTTACAGGCTATAACCAAATTTCAGTAAAAAATTATATCCACCAACATGTTTAACACGTGTTTAGCATTTATAGTAACAAAAATACTCTTCCTCCTCATTTGCTCATATATCACACATTCATTATAAAAATATCATCATTATTATATTATAATAATATAATAAAATATTATTTTATCAGAAAAGATAAAATATCAATTTTCAACAATTGTCATTTTAAAAATTTTCTCCATCTATATCCACATAAAATGAATATTTTACTTATAATATAAATCAATAATTAATTATTCATAAATAATATTAGAGAATAATGATAATATTGACAACCGTAGGTTCTAGGAAAGAGGGGCTTTCAATAAGAATTTTCTCCTTCTTGGTGCAATTAGGTGACCAAACCTCTCCTTGAGCAGAACTTTCTAGACATTGCCAATAATGCTATCTAGTAATGTTATTAAAATAATATGAATTATTGATTTGATAATGAAAAATACTGTGTAGTGACAATTATTAAAATAACAATAATATAAAATATCAACGCAGCAATTATTGAATCAATAAAATACTAAGCAGTAATTATCGTAATAATTATCAAGTAGTGCCTTCACGTAAGAATCAATAATTGGTGCAATACTGCAGGTACACTCTTTGTAACAACGCGAGCGTATTCTTGTGTTTTAACCAACGGGTATTCCAACGGTGATTATCTTGTAACAACTAAATGCGTTATTTGTAAACAACTTACACTTGTCGTTTTCTTCATCCAATCGCTTTCAGTTATGGGGCCCACAAAAGGTGCATACTAGTATGAATATTCCCACAAGAGTGAAGAATATTCCACGACCAAACGAATATTTCCCGACAACAATGAATATTTTATAACCACTTACTTATTTTGAAAATTTTACACATTTCACCCATAACTTTAAACTTTTATCAATTTAACCATTTACTAAATAGAAAAATTGAATATTTTTATTTCATAAAATTCGGGGTCTTACACAAATAATTTTTGATATATTATTCTTAAATTTTACTCCACAAAGAAGTATCATGTTGACAATTTAGACATTATTGAATTACGGATAAATTAAGTTATAAATTTTAAAAATTTATCCTTGCTTTCTTTTTAATTGAATTCTTATATCATTGTCATCATCCTCATGCTTATATTGTGATAAAAGTCATCTGTGGCTCACGTGTATAGATGTACTATTGATTGGTATGATTATGACCAGGGATTATTCAATATAATCATGATCGTAATGTTACAAATGATGTGGTAAAAGTCATCATTAGTCCGTAGTGCATTGATGGACAGTTGTTGGTATGATCATAACCATTGATGATTACATGAATATCCTTGGCCCGTAGTGCAGGGATGATTCGATGATGTGGTTTATTTATTAAGTTGAGTCTCAGCGATAAAGTTGATGAAAAACTTTTTAAATCATAGAAGATAGTAGATATCATGCTCTACTTGACTCTTCTAATGAAGCACATGAAACCGTTGAGTCACCAACGATCAATACCAAGGAAAATTGCATCAGGATGGCAATAATCCTCAGGAAAACAACAACGCTAACAAAATGATGAACGATGGGATGTTCAGAGGCTTTATGCAATTCATGCAACATCGAGCAAGAAACGACTCTGCTCAAAAGGCGGTGGAAACACTAACAACTCTCTGGATGGGCACCGCTAAAGCGATTCGAGGCTGGGACCATCGAAGTTTATTGGAGAGCCAAAACCACTTAAAGGCGGAGACATGGATAAAGTAGATCACCAAGATATTTGATGTCTTGGGATGCTCGAGGAGTAAAGGTTCCTTTGCCACCTTTATGTTGCGAGGAGAGGTAGATTCTTTGGTGGAAATTGGTAAAAGCGTACTCAACTCACAAGACTAAAGATGTCTTGGGAGAAATTCAAGAACAATTCAACGACAAGTACTTTCCCAAAAGTATTCGTCACATGAAGGAGGTAGAGTTTATCAAGCTGGAACAAAACAATATGACCGTGTCGCAGTACAAAGCAAAGTTTGCCAAGTTGTCCCGGTTTGCGTCCCACTTGGTTGATAATGAGGAGAGAATGACGTGGATGTTTCCAAGAGGTTTGAACCCTGAGATACGTTAATATCTAATTTCTCACAAACTGTGTTTGTATTCAGATGTTGTAAATAGGGCTCAGTTATTGGAGCGCGATAACGAGTCAACCCAACTAAGAGAGAGCAGCCGACAAAATGATAATACCAGTGGTAGTAGTCATCGAAGCGGTGATAACAAACGTGGTGGAAGTCAACATGCCAAAAATGGTAACCACTTTGATGATAATCATGGCCAAGACAATAAAAGTGGGAATTTCAAGAAGAGAAAATTCAATAATGATGGAAGGACGTCAGCACCAACACCTGTTGTTAAGGAAAGAGAACGACCGTCGGTCGTATTTTACAAATGTAGAGGGGAGGGACACATCAATCCAAACTGTACGCAACAGTCCAAAGCATGTTACAATTGTTGAAGAGAATGTCACCTAGCCTGATTTTGTCGTGCAACGAAGTCAAGTCCAGTTGGGATGGAGGCATCAAAGGCCGTCCCAGACAAGACAAAATCGATAGTCCAAGGGAGAGCGTTTGTTGTAACCTCCCAAAAAGTGAGGAATCCAAATGAGGTGATCACGGGTAAACTAACTATAAACTCTAGCGAAGTCTATACCTTATTTGATACCGGTTCTACCCATTCTTTTATTTCTCCTACTTGAGCTCAATGTTTAAATTTAACTCCAGAGAAATTAGACTTTGATTTATCTATTGAAACTTCGTTGGGAGAAACCTTCATTACATCCATCTTGTTTATAAGTCTTTGTTTGATTCAAATCAGAATCTTGCACGCTTACTGTCGTTCTTATCTCTTTGAAAATACTTGCATTTGATGTGATTTTAGGGATTGATTGGTTAACTACTCATCATGCTAAAATTGATTATTTTCGTAAGGTTGTTAGCTTTCATATTCTTAACAAACCTATTATGCGAATTCAAGCAACCAAACCAATAAAGTCAATCACTGTCATATCAAGCCATAAAGCTATTCGTTTATTGAAAAATGGATGTCAAGCTTTCTTAGCACATGTCACGGATTTAAACAAAAATACGTCAGATTTGAATGATATTTCTATTGTTGATAAATTTCCTGACGTATTCCCTGAAGAACTTCCTGGCCTACCCCAGAACGTGAAATTGAATTTTGTATCGACCTTGAATCAGGTACAAAACCCATTTCCAAAACCCCATATCGAATGGCTCCTATTGAACTTCAGGAGTTAAAAGCCCAACTACAGGAATTTGTTAGACATCGGTTTCATTCATCCTAGTACATCTCCTTGCGGTGCTCCTGTTCAATTCGTGAAGAAGAAAGATGGAAGTATGCAACTTTGTATTGATTATCGGGAGTTGAATCATGTCACCATCAAAAATAGGTACCCATTACCTCGTATTGATGATCTATTTGACTAGTTGCAAGGCGCCAAATTCTTTTCAAAGATCGATCTTTGTTCCTGATATCATCAATTAAAGATTAAAACTGATGACATTCCAATTAATTATTTTATCGAAAAAGATAAAATACCAACTTTCAACAAATGTCACATGCTAAAAATTCCTCAGTTTAAATCCACTTCGAATAAATATTTTCTTATCATATATATCAACAATTAATTATTCACAAATAATATTACAAAATTACAATATTGACAACCGTGTCGTTTCGGAAAGAGGGGCTTTCAGATAAGATTTTCTCCTATTGGCACGCAATTAGGTGACCAAACCCTTTTCCTCGATGTAACTTTCTAGACATTGTCAATAATGTAAATAATAATATTATTCAAATAATATGAATTATTGATTTGATAATTTGAAATCTTGTACAATGACAATTATTGAATCAATAATATAAAATATCAACGTAACAATTATTGAATCAATAAAATAAAGTATTGAGCATAATTCGTAACAATTATTGAGTAGTGACTTCTTACGTAAGCATCAATAATCCAAGATATCTTTATAACAATATCGTGTGCTACTATGCAACCAGCATTATTCTTTGTACTTTTACTACCAAGTATTTCAACGATTAACGGTAAAACTTTCGCGATTATTTTTATAAAAGATAATTTTGTCATTTTCTAACTCTGACAATAATTATATTGTGGGGTCCACCAATGATTGTGTCGTCGTATGAATATTCCCAGATAAAAAGAATATTCCCCGACCAAACGAATATTTTATATCAACTTGCTAACTTTGCAAAATTTATAAATATTACCCACAACTATAACATTATAACAAATTTACACCTTAATATTCAAAAATGATATTTATAGAAAATTCATCTTTATTCATAAAAATTGGGGTCTTACACTATTCATGATAAAAATTGATTTCTTTTCAGTCCAAATTATTTTTGATACAATATTATTCTTGAATTTTACTCCACAAAGAAGTATCATGTTGACAATTTGGACATTATTGAATTCTGGATAAATTAAATTATAAATCTTTAGAATTTATCCTTTGCTTGCATTTAATTGAATTCTTGTCATCATCCTCATGTTTATATTGTTATGAAAGTCATATTTGGCCCGTAGTGCATAGATGGACTGTTGATTGGTATGATTATGACAAGGGATCATTTGGTATAATCATGACCTGTAATGTTACAACTGATGTGGTAAAAGTCTTCATTGGCCCGTAGTGCATTGATGGACAGTTGTTGGCACGATCATGACCATTGGTAATAATAACGAATATCTTTGGCCCGTAGTGCATGGATAATTCAGTGATATGGATTATTTGTTAAGCTGAGTCTCAGCGATAAAATTGATGATAAACTTTTAAATCATAGAAGATAGTAGATATCATGCTCTACTTGACTCTTCTAATGGATTGTTTGTTTTGCTGCAGTTAAACTTGTTGTCTATTATATTCTATCAGTTTAACACTGTTGAAGGCTAAAGATAATTTATTCTGCATTATCTTAGTCATAATATTCTTTACTGGGCTAGTTGAGCTCACCCTTTGCTTTCATTGTTCTCTTTAAGAAATGAGAATATAGCTGGGACTAGTCGGGGAACGGAGTGACGGTCCAGATAGGTGGCTATAGTAGTCCTCACTATTATGTGAAATAGTGTGATAATAATGTAATGGGGACTTTATTTGAGTTTGTATACTCTCTACGAGACATTATCCATGTTGAAACTCTCAGCTACGTTTTATTGTACTGTATCAAAGAAGTTTGTATTTAAATTATGTACCATGTATTTGACGACTCAAGATGGGTGATATATAACTATTTTGGGGGCGTCACAGTTGGTATCAAAGCTTAGGGATATGATCCCTGGCTGAGATGTGAGACTAGAACTAAGAGGGGAGAGACGAGTAATTCCTTCACGAGTACGACCTACCAAGTTTATTTATTATTTAATTGCTCGGTCAGAATATTGGGATAATATGTGGAATGCCAATTAACCTTTGTTTTGTGGCAGTGTTTGAAAATGACATCCGAGAATGTTGAGAATATCAATGGAGCATAGGAGATCGTTGAGTCACCACAAATCAATATCCAGGATAATGTGCATCAGGAAGGTAATAATCCTCAAGAAAATAACAACACCGACCAAACAATGAACGATGGGATGTTCAGAGGCTTTATGCAATTCATGTAACATCAGGCGAGAGCGACTCTTGATCAAAATGCAGGTGGAAACACTGGCAACTCTCGGATGGTCACCGCTAAGCAGTTCAAGGAGCTGGGACCAACGGAGTTTATTGGAGAGCCAAAATCACTTAAGGCGAAGACGTGGATAAAGCAGATCACCAAGATATTTGATGTCTTGGGATGCTCCGAGGAGCAAAAGGTTCCCTTTGCCACCTTTATGTTGCGAGGAGAGGCAGATTACTGGTGGGAATCGGTAAAACGTACTCAACCTGCCGCACTGAATATGTCTTGGGAAAATTTCCAAGAATTGTTCAACGACAAGTACTTTCCCGAAAGTATTCGTCACATGAAAGAAGTGGAGTTCATCAAGCTAGAGCAAAATAATATGACCGTGTCACAGTACGAAGCTAAGTTTCTTTGAAGTTGTCGATTTCGTCTCACTTGGTTGATAATGAGGATAGAATGACGCCGGATGTTTCTAAGAGGTTTGAAACACGAGATACGTTAATACCTAATTTCTCATGGCCGTGTTTGTATTAGGATGTTGTAAATAGGGCTCGATTATTGGAGCGCGATAATGAATCAACCCAACCAAGAGAGAGCAGCCGGAAAATCGATAATACCAGTGGTGGCAGTCATCGAAGCGGTGACAACAAACGTGGAGGGAATCAACATGCCAAAAATGGTAACCACTTTGGTGGTAATCATGGCCAAGATAATAGAAGTGGAAATTTCAAGAAGAGAAAATTCAATAATGATGGAAAGACGTCAAGACCATTTTGTTGTTAAGGAAGGAGAATGGCCGGCGGTCATTATATTACAAATGTGGAGGGGAAGGACACATCAGTCCAAACTGTACGCAGCAACCCAAAACATGTTACAATTGTGGAAGAGAAGGTCACCTAGCCCGATTTTGTCGTGCACCAAAGTCAAGTCCAGCTGGGATGGAGGCATCAAAGACCATCCTGGATAAAAACAAAATTAGTAGTTCAAGGAGAAGCGTTTGTCGTGAATTAGCCAAAAAGTGAGGAATTCGAGCGAGGTGATCTGAGTAAGCTAATCATAAACTCTAGTGAAGTCTATACCTTATTTGATACCGGTTCTATACCTTATTTGATCATGGGTAAGCTAATCCCTTTTCTGTTCTTTTCTTTTGGTGTTCTCATGTTAGGTGAGATTTGTTTGAAAAAACAAGTTGTGAAAAGGTCCGACATTTATATGTCGACGATTTGACTGTGAGAGTCGCCAATTGGTTTTTTAAATGGTTGTACCAACACAACCAAGAAAAGGTTTGCACATTAACCTAGTGATGTGACAACGCTTATCCAAGTCTGTGAAACCAAGATTCATTAGGGTCAGGGAACTTGTTTATACGGAGGGAAGGTGTTAGCACCCCCCGACATCCATGTTGCCACGGTTACCGCCACTTTTCAAGAAATTGTTATATGAATGTGTGTGTGTGTGTGGGTCAATAGTGCTATGCCACGTTTGCACCTATATACAAACGGTTTGAATTTATATAAAAATTCAGTTTTAAACATAGCAGTGATGTTTTGTAAAAAGAGGTTTTTAAAACCCTTATGATCAATAGTAATTGAGGCCTTTGATACTTCCCTTTTATTGTGTGTTCGGCTTGGTTGCTTTTATTTTTGAGATGCGAAGCATCTTCGAGAAAATAATGTACAAAGCAGTGTCGAACGCCTTGTGGGCATGAGAGCCATCTAAGGAAATTCAAACACCGTGAATAATTTACAAGCTGCTTACAGCTGAAATTGTCCATCACGGGAACCAAATCTAGATTCAGTAGACTGAATATGTGATCACATGATTCCTAGGCTCATATGATGCCGCAATTTATATGAAAGCGAAGTCGAAATATATATATATATATATATATATATATATATATATTAGCATGATTAACCACCACGAAGCACCTCCACAGGGGATCAAGAATGTAAATAAATCAATAAATCGATCAATATACGAAGTAAACTTGAAGCGAGGACTAAATGTAAATAAAGCGTAAAAAGCGATCAACCGCCACGAAGTAAATTCAAAGGGACTAAATATAAATAAAAATTTGTAAAAGGCCACGAAGTAAACTCCGAACTGGCAATGTATATATATATATATATATATATATATATATATATATATGAAAGAGGTAAACACGCATGATATATATCGATCACGGCTCGGTTTATCATTTCGGCAATTTATCGCTATATATATGTGTGACGCCCCCAAAATAGGAATACATCACCCATTCTGAGTCACCAAATACATGGTACAAAATTCAAATACAACTTAATTATAAAACTGTCGTGTAAAATACGACAAAACATAAGCTGAGAGTTTTAATACGAATATTGTCTTCTAGACAGTATTCAAATTCAAATGGAGTTCTTATTACATTGATTATCACACTATTTCACTGAATAGTGAGGACTACTAATGCAATCATCTGGATCGTCACTCCGTTCCCCGACTAGTCCCAGCTATATTCTCATTTCCTGAAGAGAACAATGAAAACAAAGGGTGAGCTCAACTAGCCCAGTAAGAAATATTATGACTAAGATAATGCAGAATAAATTATCGTTAGCCTTCAAAAGTGTTAAACTGATAAAATATAATAAACATCACATTTAACTGCAGCGGAAAAAGTAATCCATTAGAAGAGTCAAGTAGAGCATGATATCTACTATCTTCTATTATTTAAAAGTTTTTTCATCAACTTTATCATTTGAGACTCGACTTAATAAATAAACCACATCATCGAATCATCCTCGCACTACGGGCCGAGGATATTCATATAATTATCCTTGGTCATGATCATACCAACAAGCGTCCATCAATGCTAATGAGGACTTTTATCACATCATTTGTAACATTACGATTAATGGTTATCTTAGAATAATCACAGTCATAATCATACCAATCAATAAGTACATCTATATATCGTAAACACGTATGACTTTTATCATAATATAAGCATGAGGATGATGACAATGATATAAGAATTCAATTAAAAGAAAGCAAAGGATAAATTTTTAAAGATTTATAACTTAATTTATCCGAATTCAATAATGTCTAAATTATCAACATGATCTTGCTTTGTGGAGTAAAATTCAAGAATAATATTATATCAAAAATGATTTGGACAAAGAAAGAAATTAATTTTTGTCATTAATAATTCTCTAGAATTGAATAGTACCTGAGTGAATAGTACCCCGTGAATAGTACTTTATGAATAGTACTCGTGAAAAGTGCTTTGTGAATAGTACCCGTAAATTATACTTTGTGAATAGTATCCTATGAATAGTACTTTTTGAATAGTACCATAAAAATGAATACTACTCATGGACAATACTCCGACATGAAAAGCTTAAAATTTAACAAGAATGTGCATAAAATATCCTTGTAAAATGATACTAGATGAAACGCAAATTTTAAGGATATTCTACTAATTTCACGGAGCATAGAAGCAATACTTTAACAAAATGAGGGTATAATCATGAATACAAGACGAAATAATATTACTCACATACTACAGAGTATGGAAGAAAATATTATTTCTTATGAATACTGAAAAAATTAATATCCCTTACGACTGTTGAACGAAAATAATATTCTTACGAATATTGAATGAAGATGATATTCCTACGAATACGAAATATAATATCTCTTCAGAATATGAAATAAATAATACCCCTTACTTCAGAAGAAGACTGGATACTGGAATAGTGAGGCATCAGACTTCTCTTCTACTTTCTCTCTAAAGCTTCTCTCTATAGCTTCTCTTTCTATAATTGCTCTTGTGAGTCTTAGTGAATTACTGAGAATGAAAGAAGAATGAGCTTCTATTTATAGGAAAATATAGTTTCGATAATTGCACGTTTTGGGGCTCGAAATATTACAATATAATACCTTCATCTTTTCCTTCATTTTTAATTTAGTCCTGCAAGTATTATCAAACTTGCACCACCTCCCCTAATAGTACATCATGTGAATCAATTGTACATTTATGTGAATCAATAGTTTTATACATGTGAAAAAATTGTTACAGTATAGTACCTTCATCTATACCTCCATTTTTAATTTAGTCATGCAAGTATTATCAATCTTGCACAACCTCCTCTAATAGTACATGCATGTGAATCAATAGTACACACATGTGAATAAACAGTTATAACCATGTGAATTAATATCAATTAATTTCTCATTTATCCGATTAATTACCCGATTGGTCAATATAACCTCCAGACATCAATTATTATCGGAATAGATGTCGATTCCCACTAACACTAATAATCCCAACACAATGGAAATAGAAATTTCATCTTTAATCAACACGAACTTATTCATCATTAATATTATAACTCACAATATTTAACAACCAGATCATTCCCAGGAAAGAGGGGGCTTTCCAATAAGGATTTCTCCATATTGGCACGCAATTAGGTAACCAAACCTCTCCTTGGCAGAACTTTCTAGACATTGTCAATATTGCAAATAATAATATGAATAACTTTGTCGTCTCAATTATTGATTGAATAATATAAAATATTATGCAGATGATACTGTGACAATAATTGAATCAATAATATGAGAGATATTATGCATCAATTATTGTAGCAATAATTGTGTATAACTGAGTGACTTCTCACGTAAGCATCAATAATCAATCTTTGTGTGCTACTTATGCAACCACTCAGTATTCGCATTACTTTTACCATAGGGTAGTTCAAAAGTTTAACGGTAAAACTTTCGTAGTTATTTTTATAAAAAAAGATAATTATGTCATTTTCTAACTATGACAATACTTTCATTGTGGGGTCCACCAATGATTGTGCCATCGTATGAATATTCTTTATTAAAACAAATATTCCCCGACTAATCGAATATAATATAACAACTTGCGTACTTTGCAAAATTTATAAATATTACCCACAACTATAACATTATATCAAATTCACTCCTTAATATTCAAAATTATATTTATAGAAAATTTATCTTTATTCATAAAATTTGGGGTCTTACAACCTCCCCTTCTTATTAAATTTTGCCCTCAAAATTAGGTTACATACCTGGTATGACGAAGAGGTGAGGATACCTTGATCTTATTTCAGATTCTAACTCCCAGGTCATTTCCTCAACATCGTGGTTTCTCCACAAAACATTGACTTGAGGTATAACCTTGGAGCGTAGAATATGATTCTTCTTATCCAAGATTTTAACAGGTACCTTCTCATACGTTAAATCTTCCGCTATTTCATCCAGTTTTAACTCAATAATGTCGTGCGGGTCTTTCATATATTTACGTAACATAGATATGTGAAAAATGTTATAAACACGAGACATACTTGGCGGTAAGGCGAGTCTATAAGCCACAGTTCCTACTCGATCGAGGAATAGAAATGCACTACTACAAAACAGTAAATAGATAACGCGAAAAAAACGTTGTGGTTTCAATCAAAAAAAATGTCGTGGTTAAGGGTGTCATCTATTTGACACCCTTACACAACTTTTATAAAACGTTGTAGTTAAACACATTATACAACGTTTTTTTAAGAAAAAAAACGTTATAGATTTGTTTTCCATAAATTAGTAGATAGTTGAAAACGTTGTAGAAGGTATGATTCCACAACGTTTTCTGACTAAAAATGTTGTAGTTTAATATATCAGACAACGTTTAGGCACATTTACACAACGTTTATAATGTGTCATCTATTTAGAAAGTGTTATTTATTTATACAAATATACAATATTTTTAAAATGTTATAGATAAAAAGAAAAAAAAGGTTGTGGTTCACCTATATTACCAATGCACCTGCAATATGTTAATGCCATGATATATAGCTAAAAGGTCTAAATTCTCATTTAAATTTAAAGCCAAAATGTATCAACCATTCAAAATACATCCTAATAATACCATTCATTAACAATTTCAAATTACTATATCCACAAAATATATACCAAACTATCCATATATACATCTCAAATTCACTTTTCAATCCACAAAATAAACCAAACTATCCATAAAATTAAGCTACTACCTAAGCATGTGCAAAAAAACCTAGGTTCTCCCAAAATACGCCAGTAACTTTTGCTCTAGCACTAGCCATGGATGTCAGTAACTTTTGCTCTAGCACTAACCATGGATGGCAAAAGCAGCTTTGTTAAGATCAAAAGTTCCATCTTTTGTATGATTGATTAAGTTGATGATTTTTTTTTGTCAAAAGCCCTGAAAGTCATAGGAAAAATTAATGTCATCCTACAGTCCAAAGCTGTATAAGGATGCCGCTTGTAAAAATAATTGATGTTTGATGCAAGCAAAATAATTATATCACCCAAGGAACTATCATAACGACAACATTTTTTTCAATGCTTATCATTGTGTCTCTTATGCCAAAGCAGTGATTTCTTTGCTCATTCGGTCAGCAATGCCTTGAAATGCTGGAATTAGAATAGCAGAAGATTAGACATGAAAAAGTTGCTAAGGCTAGAGTAAAATAGCAAAAAGGACTCATAAAAATATGTAAGAAAGATATGGACATACAACATATAAAGTCGTTGAACTCTAGTAAACAAGTTATCAAAAAAATGTAAACAAATAACAAATACCATCCACCTTACCTCCAAGCCATTAAATGAACTCTTGTTATGACAGTTCTCTAAAATGATTTGCATCACTCGTAAAATTTGTAGAATAGCTTGCTTTGGAAAGAGAGCATCACCTTCTAAAATACTATCAGTCAAGAGAAGATCGTTCCGACATGACAATATGAGGTATTAGATAATGCATATCTTAAGATGATAGATTTATAGATAGATAGTACATAACATGAGAGATTTACAGATGTACATAACATGGATTGAAAATGAGTTACATGTTTACTATTGTGTGGGGATTGATAAGTGGGTTTTATACCTACTTATGGAGTACCGATTCATGCGAACTATGCCCATCTCAAGTACTTTTAGTAGGTTTTAATTTTGCATTTCATGTTAATTTACATTTAGCATACTTAAATCTCCTTTTGGTGAATAAGTGCGAGAATCGGCCTAATTTGGTGGTGTTATAGGCGCAGGGCTAATGGATGCGTGAAAGGCAAGAGCAAAAGCTGGATAAACATGGCATGAAGGTGAAATGGAGCAAAGAGACCAAGCATGGAAGGAGATTAAGCATGAATGAACAAGTAGCGAATAAAGATGAGTATGTGAATCAGAACAAGAACCAGGATCTGCAAAGTGCAAGCCGCGTGGCAGGAAAGGCTTGGAGGCGCACACCGCCGTGAAGTACCAAACCAGAACATGGAACCTCATGCATGTTCTTGCTTAACCGACATGAACATGACAAGCCTAAGCCCAGCCTTGCCATGTGAGCCCAATTGAACATAGAACTTCTTGCAAGTCAAGTCCTGTGTGAGTAAAAAATTTGGGAGGCCTTGTGACCATGTGAGACTGAAGCCGGCTTGATTTGTTTTATTTTAATTTCCAATTTTTAAGGGTTGTAATGTTTTTAAAACGATTTCTGACTGGTGTCAGAAGGAGACACTTGACAATTATTCAGTTTTTGACGTATCTTTACATCGTAATTAGGGTTTATTCTCTAGGAGAGATTCCAACGGAGGAAGAGGCAAAAACTCTACTTTTCTGCTTCTTCTTGGGATTTTCTATCAGAGTGGGTTTATTATTATTATTTTGCTGGAATCTTATGAGGATTTGAATATTGATCTATATTCAGCAATTGGATTTGATTGTTTCTACCTTTCATCTTTCAATTGTTTGCTTATTAATCATGTTTAGATTTGATCCCATAATGGCTTTTGGTTCAGTCATGAACTAAACTCCATTATGGGATTCTAACGAATTTTAATATGTAGTTTGATTGCATGCTTAAATGCTGGATTGTTTTACATATCATATGGGATGTCTATCATGATTGTTTTGCATGTATGAATGCTTGATCACCATTTGTTTCAGTATTTGTATGGAATTTACAATGAACATGCAAATATGGATTGTAATCATGATAGTATACGTATATAGGGCTGTGTTATATGGCTTATGTATTTCGTGAACCAAATAGACATATATTGTTTCACCGTATAAGTTAGAATAAGGGCTTTAACTTAAAATCATTATAGTTGCAATTTCACATAGACATATAGTGATTT
This sequence comes from Panax quinquefolius, assembly GCA_020205615.1. NCBI lineage: Eukaryota > Viridiplantae > Streptophyta > Magnoliopsida > Apiales > Araliaceae > Panax > Panax quinquefolius. The sequence goes on from CM035166.1 coordinate 82,250,660, forward strand.
TGGTTATATTGATGATTACATAGAGTCTATCATCTGTGGATGCTGTGTAAGTAGGTCTTAGTGCATTGAAAAATGGCTAATACTCTTTTAGTGCTCTTGGCTACTTTTTTGTGATATGTGAACAAGTCATGCATGATAGTGGCGATTGAATGAAGTATTAAATGAAGTTAGGATCCCATTATTTCCAGATTTGAGTTATTCCGTGTTATTATTGTTTTAGTTGTTATTTGCAATTAGAGAACAAACCAATCTTAGTCATTAGTTTGAGCATATAAATATAGTGAATTAATTAATGCATAGTGATTTGAATTAAACAACTTTCTCTGTGGGATCGATACTTTACTTGCTCTGTATTGCTTGTTGACACATGTATGCTTGCATGAGTTAGAGCTCTTTTGTTAAGACTAAAAAAGAGGCAACAAGTTTTTGGGCGTGAATTGCCGGGGAGAGGCGTTTAATTTAGTATTATTATCATTAGTTGTAAACTATATTGTATGACTTAGACAATTCTAGTCTTATCTCATTTCAGTTTTTGTTTTTGTTTCAGGTTTTGGATAAATTTTTATGCTTGCGCATGATCATCCAACCTCGACTTAACACATTCGAGGATAACATAAGCGGGAGAGGTTGGAAAGCGGGTGTTAAGTAGAAATTAACAAGCACCGTTAGAAAATCTGACTGACTAACATGGCGGTAGAGGCAAGGAGAAAAGCAACGAGAGGAGCATAGGGCTTTGAAGGAATATTCCATGCGCAATATCAATGGACTACAGTCTAGCATCGTCCGACTAGCAATAGCAGCCTATAAATTCGAGATAAAAACTGGCACTATTCAAATGGTGCGAGAATCTGATTCGATTTGGGAGTCTTTGCTCTGAGATGATCGAGAATGAACACTGTTAAGTTTCATCGAAATTTGTGATACATTCGAGATACAACGGTGTGACGGAAGATGCTATTAGACTAAGGTTGTTTCCATTCTCATTGAGGATAAAGCGAAAAGTTGGCTTCATTCTTTGCGGCCAGGATCTATAACTACATGGGAGGACTTAACACGAAGTTCTTAGCTAAGTTCTTCCCTGATGGCTAAGACTACAAAGATGAGGGCGGCTATATCTCGGTTTGAGCAACAACAGGCGACTCTTTATCCGAAGCATGGGAGAGATACAAAGAAATCTTTGAGAAGTGTCCACATCACGGTATGCCAGATTGGATGGTGATCAACACGCGTTTTATAATGGATTGGGATGGCGATCGAGGACCGATTGTAGATGCAGCTGCAGGAGGGGCATTATGGGCAAAGAACTATGAAGAAGCCTATAACCTTATCGTGACTATGGCATCCATCGATTTTCAGAATCCTACATCTTGAATGCCATAACCCAAAGTTGCAGGTGTGTTGGAGGTTGATGTTATTACTCAGTTGTCAGCACAGATGGCAGCCATGGCAAAGAAGATAGATACTTTGGTAGAAGGAAAAGTAAAGACGGTTAAAGACGGTTGCCTTCGTATGTGAGATTTGTGTGGGGTCACACTCGACGGATCAATGTGCTATCAGCTCAGAATTAGTGCAGTATGTGAGCAACTACAGAAAAGACCAAGGTCAATTTCAAAACACATACCACCCCAACAACCGAAATCATCCAAACTTTAGTTGGTCGACTAATCAAGGGAATCAGTAGAATCAGTTTGAACCAAATAATCAATTTCAGTCACAACCGGTAGCGATCAGCGATTTAATCTAGACCACCCTTTCCACAAGGATTTTTCAACAACAACAAAGAACATCACACTCAAATTTATACCTCAAAGAAGAAAAGAAATCGAAGTGGAGGAGATGATGATGAAATACATGGCAAACACGAAGTTATGATCAAGAGACTGACGGTGGCTATAAAGAATCTGGAAACTAAAATGGGGGCGGATAATGAACATGCTTACTAACGGGCCCAGGGTTCATTGTCAAAATGTCTGAGAGACAAATCCAAGAAGAGACGGGAAAGAACAATGTCAAGCAATCACATTGAGATCTGGGAAAGATTTGTCGAGTACTACTGAAGTGGCGCTACGCTATGGCGAGATTACCTTGAGGAGAACGCAGCGTCCATGAAGAGAGAAAGCGATCGGTTGCTCAAGAAGAAAATTTGGAAAAGTCTGAGGTTCAGCAGGAAGAGTGTGACAACCCGAGAATTTTGAATAATTTTAAAATTTTTAGTAATTTATTGAAGGTTCAAAATTAGAACCTAGGCAAAAAATTAGTGTATGCATTTGATATTTTTGAGATGGAATTTTGAGGATTTCAAAATTTTGTGAAAGATTTAGGTGAATTATTCAGGATTAAGGAAATACGTGGATATGTTTTGTGGATATATGTACATTATGTGGTTAAGGGTCAAGGGTTGACCAGATAAGCGATATCTGTAACAAACCCAAATTATATATTAAGAACTTTAACAGTCGGTTAGAAAACCCTAGCGATTAATAAGAGACCCTAGAACCCGGTTCTAGAAACCCTAATTTCAGTTCCGGGAATCCGAAACCCTAATTCGCTGCATGAAACCCTAAATCGGGAACTTAATGGCGTAAGTGTAAATAATTATAGGATTAATTAGGGTTAATCTTAACAAATTGGTTAAAAACCCTAATTCCAAATTTGAAACCCTAATTACAGTTTGAAACCTTAATTTGTAAATAGGGAAAACGTAAGTGTTAATGTAATACTTTTAATGTTAATTAGGATATATTAATTCTAATTTTCACGTTAAGTAATTAGAAAACCCTAATCTAATTACAAAATCTAATTTCTAATTTAGAAAATTATTTTTATATTAGAAACCATAATTTTTGGGTTGTATACCCTAATCAAGTGATTTTGACCCTAATTGATTAATTAGAAATTTTAATTAGGAAATACTAATCCTAATTAGCAAGATTTAAGTTATGATTAAGAAATTTTAATATAATTAGAAAATTCTAATTATAATTTAGAAATATTAAATTTCTATTTTTAAAACCTAAATTAGAAATTTTAGAAAATTAAATTGTAAGTTAAGGGTTAAACCCTAAACCCTAACCCAAACCCTAAACCCTAAGGGTTTGGCTAATTGACACAAATGCCATTAAATTAAAAAGACAAAAGTCCAAAATACCCTTATTGCATAATTGAAGGTTTCTTGCAAATCTAGCCAAGATTGAGTTGTCCAACTACTTCATGACTCACCAATTGACTGAAATACAATACTTATCAGCCTATACATTCAGCCAAGATCATTACATACAACATTTATATGATTAAAGAGAGAGAAAGAGTCACTTTATTTTTATTTCTCTCCAACACATTCTCTCTCTAAAATTCGGGAGTAAGACTGATATTGAGTGAAGAGATAAGTCATTATCAAGCCATAGCTTTGCTAAGATCAAACATCAATGACAGAAATCAAGGATCAAGCTAGAAAGGTATAAGAACCCTAAAATTTCAAAATAATTAAATCTTGTGTTTTGATGTTAGTAGTTGGTTAGATATGTGTTACAAGGTGCCTTTTAGAGATCTGGGTTGTTGGATCATGGATCCATAACATCTAGATGCTCGAATCTAAAGATTTTAAAAATCTGGAAATGTTGAAAATGATGGCCTGACAGCCATATGTCAGGGCCTGTAAATCATTCTATGTTTTTACTTTGTGTTGTTTTATGTTATAACTGTGTTCTATGTCATTAGGATTTTGATCTGAAACTATAAACATGGCCAGATAATGAGTAGATTAAGAGATACAAGCGGTCAAACCGCGTTAACCGGTCACGAAAAACGTTTCTGGGTAACCTAGATTTTCCAGAGATGGTTTGACAAGATATTTGAGGCTTCTGATTTTGCTTATCGTTGATGTTTAGGTCATGTTGTTGTAATAGACACGTGAATCGACATATTGTCTATCGATTCATGCTTTTAAAATATCTATATCCTTAACAGAATTGAATCAGTGGCCAGTCAAACAACCGTTGACCAAACTATTCAAGAACATTTCTGGAAAACCCAAAAATATTCAAGAACAGTCCGGACCACTACTTTGACCAATGTTGATCTGTTAGGTGTGATGATGTTATTATGTTATTATGATATATACTTGTGCTAAGACATGTTAGCTACATGATCGAACCCTTATATTACACAGAGCAGGCTTTAACATCAAAGATTCAAAGGCCCTAAAGTAGCACCTCGACTGTTCTTCAATTTCTGGGAAACCCAGAATTGAAGAAAAGTGTTTGGCAATATTTTGATACACTATATCTCACTGATTAGGTGTCGGTTAGCCATGATGTTTGTTTAAGGTTGTAGTATTGCATCAATACTATAACATGGACCCAAAAATCGTACCAGATACATAAAAATCTATGATTTAGGACTGGTCAAACCATGCCCCTCGAAGTCTGACATGAAGATCTTGGCAGGCTCAAGAATAGCTCAAGAACACCTATAGCGACGGCTTTGTCGCTATAGGGCCCTTTAGCGACGGATTTATTAATTTGAATTTCTAATTTCTGGAAATTAATTAATAAATTGAAATAAATAGTTTTTAATTATTAAAAATACTAAATAAATTCTGAAAAATTATTTTAAAATCTTAAAAATAGTTTTTAATTATTTTGAGTATATTTCATAAATATTTAATATTTTTGGAATATAAATGGTATTTAATTTATTTAATTACAATATTAAATAAATGATATAGAAATAATTTAATACATGAAAAATCATGAAAAATAATATTATGTTATAATAAAATATTTTAAGTTATTTTTAGTGATTTTAATATTTTGTGATGAATTTCATTAATTATCCAATATTAAGGATAATTAGTTTATTTAATAACTATATTAAATAAATTATGGAAAAATAGAATTAATGATTTAAAATCATATAAAAATGATTTAAGTGTTATAAAAATATTTTAAGTTATAAAATATAACTTTTGATATTTTGCCATGAAAATATTAATATTTTAATATTAATAGCAATTATCGGAGTAATGAATTTAACGATTTAAAATTATATAAATATGATTTTAAGGTATTAAAATACTTTGATATATTATAAATATATTATAATATTATGACATGTATTTCATTAATATTTGATAATAAATAAATATTAATGATATTAGAATTATGTAGTATTTAATTCATTTAAATACGTTTTTAATGATTGGAAAATCAAGATAAATAGTAATAATTATTTAAAAATTATTATAAGACTTGAAAAAATATTTCGACTGTTAATAAATTATCTTAGTTAATGGTTAAGCGTTTAGCCAGAGTTTAATTGAACTTAAACTCGAAGAATTATCCGACTACACCGTCGGGATGTCAAATTTGTGTCAGTTTCAAGTCAGACTAAAATAGTTTGACTTGATACTAAGTTTTATGTGTGTTGTGGACTGATAGGGTTATCTATTATGTGTTATGTGTTTAGGTTATTCTATGTATATACATACATATATATATATATATATATATTATAATATTAGAGTTTATTTTACTTAACTCTACTAAGAGTTGTTTCATTCAGATAAGCTTATGGTTAATCATTGCTGGTTGCCATGAATTATACTCTGTACATATTGCATGTATAAGTCAGGTATGAAAGGCTGATCAGCTTCATTACCAGTTGGTTCATATATATTTGTTCATGTGTAATACTTGTTCAGTCATAAATTTGTTCCTGCTAGTTCACAATTATATTGTTGAATTATAGCCAGCTTATTATTCTGACTCTTTCAATCATGATATATCGTTATATTATTGAACTTAAACTTGCTGGGTAACTTTTATGCTCACCCTTACTATATTGTGATAAAAAATTGCAGATTTAGACGAATGCGTCAGATACAAGGAAAGGTTAAAGACAGTTCCAGCTTAAAGTTAATAAGTGCAATTAAATTTGCAATAGTGTATTATATTAATGTGATTGTAAGTTAAATAAGTTACGATTTGTGTATAAGTTAAGGTTACTCGACCTTGGGAAATTAAGTGTAAGTTATTGTATAAACAATTTATGTTTATATCTTCCGCAAATATAGTAATAGTGATAGAATGATCGAACCGGATCCGCGGTGATTCGGGACCTCGGATTCGGTAAAATCATTAATGGTATCAAAGCATAGGTTATGAACCTTAGGTAGGAATATCTCGAGACTAATAACCGCGGTGATTAGGATAAGTACTAACTCATATAGAGAGTTAGTTGGTCGATGAAGATTCAAAGGCGAATCTCGGCGGGTTATAAAAGATCTGAGTTCTCTAACTCGATAATAAAGGAATGAGCGAGAGTGATGAATAGATAGAGTCTAAAAGACTAAAAGCAAAGTGATAGAAGATCATAAAACAAAAGCGATCAAGGTATAGAAATGAAAGCGTAATATATACGATGAGATCACCAGAGTGTAAGACCCCAACTTTTATAAATAAGATGAATTTTCTATAAATATCATTTTGAATATTATGGAGTAAATTTGATATAATGTTATAGTTGTGGGTAATATTTATAAATTTTTGCAAAAGTACGCATGAGTTGTTATATAATATTCGATTGGTGGGGAATATTCGTTTTAACGGGGAATATTAGGTATAACAATTGACAATCATTGGTGGACCCCCTAGCGGAATTATTGTCGGATTGAGAAAGCGACAAAAATACTTTATAAAAATAACGGTGGAAGTTTTGTTAACTATTGTTGAAACACGCGGTTTTAAAGAAATGCGATGTCTGGCGTGGTTGCATAGTAGCACACGATATTGATTATTGATGCTTATGTGATAAGTCAATTTTTGTTTTATCGGTATTATTTGTTTTATTGGTATTAAAAGCAGAATACTTTTATAAAGTTATTTCATTTTAAGGCTAAAAGTAAAATCTTTTTATATAAAATAGAATACTTTTATAAAGTTATACATTTTATTAGACAATAATTAGAATATATTATATTTTATTATGCATAGTATTTGCATAGTGCCTACATAGTGTTTGCATAGTAAAATCTTTTATAAAGTTATTCGTTTTATTAGATTATAAATAGAATATATTATATTTTATTTAAAAGATTTTGCTTTAAATATGGACCATCGATTAAAGTAAATCAATCTCGTTTGATTTCATGAGTTAGTTACTATGCAGTCCATTTTTCTATAAATAGAAGCTCATTCCTTCATTATTTCATACGAATTCACTGAAACTCTAGAAAGAGAAATTATAGAGAAGCTATAGAAAAGTATTCTGCTCCTTACCTACTCTTATATTGGTTTCTTTTTACGGTAAGGGATATTATTTGTTGTACTAGTAAGAGGTATTATTTCTTTTGTATTCATGAAGAGAACTTACATTATTCCATTCTTTATTATACATTTGGAATAACCGATTATCGTGGACTACCCTATACTTGGTGACATTCTTCTAATATTTCGTCTTTATTATTATTACATTGGAAATATCACATGCATGCGTTTCTGTGGGACTGGTTCCATCTTTATTATTATTACATTGGAATATCTTATGTATGTGTCTTTCTGTGGGACACAGTTAAAATCTTTATTATTACATTGGAACATCATGCATGCATTTATTCATGACTTTATTCTTTATTATTACATTGGAACTGGTTTAGATTACTTATTTATTTGATTTGTTGGAATAAATACATTGGAATAACTGTCATATGAAATCCGCATGCATGGTGATTTCTTTTGTTATTCCATTCGTTATTATACTCGGTTGGTTAAAGTTTTGACTTCTATACTCCATGAAATTAGTGGAATATCCTTGATATTTGCGCTTCATCGATATCTTTTCATGGAAATATTCTTACGAGCATTCTTGAATTTTACTCTACAAAAGCGATATCATGTTGACAATTTGGACGTTATTAGTTCATGGATAAATTAATTCTTGAACTTGTTTTATTGAATTCTTATATCATTGTCATCATCCTCATGTTTATATTATGTTGAAAAGTCTATGGGCTTTGTAGTGCATAGATGGACTTGGTATGATTATGACCGAGGATTATTGATGTTGTAATCATGGTAGTAATATTACAAATGATGTGGAAAAAGTCCTCATTGGGCCCGTAGTTCATTGATGGATAGTTGTTGGCATGATCATGACCATTAATGAATACACAAATATTCTTGGCCCGTAGTGCATGGATAATTGTGGTCGTGATACTAAAGAATATCCTTGGTAAAGTAGATGCGGGGTGATTCGATGATGTGGATTATTTATTAAAGTGAGTCCAGCGATAAAAGTCATGAAAAACCTTTTAAATCATAGAAGATAGTAGATTTTATTCTCTACTTGACTCTTTTAATGGATTGCTTGTTAGCATGCAGTTAAACTTGATGTTTGTTATATTTTATCGGTTTAACCTTTGTTGAAGGCTAATGATAATTTATTCGCATTATCTTAGTCATAATATTTCTTCTTGGGCTAGTTGAGCTCACCCTTTCTTTCTTTGTTCTCTTGAGAAATGAGAATATAAATTTGGGACGAGTCGGGGAGCGGAGTGATGGACGGATGATAGTATTAGTAGTCCTCACTATTACTGTTAAATAGTGTGACAATAAATGTAATGAGGACCCCATTGAGTTTTGTATATTATCTAGATGACAATATTTGTATTAAAACTCATGACATATGTTTAATTGTATTTTACATATTTGTTGTATAATTAAGTTGTATTTGAATTTTGTACCATGTATTTGGCGACTCGAGATGGGTGATGTATACCTATTTTTGGGGCGTCACGGTTGGTATCAAAGCTTAGGGATATGATCCTGGCTAAGATGTGAGAATAGAACTAGGAGGGAGAGGCGGGAATTCCTTCGCTAGTATGACCTACCTAAGTTTATTTGGTATTTAATTGGTGAAATTAGAATATAGGGATAATATGTTACATGTCAATTAACATTTTGTTTTGTGGCGATATCTCGAAAATGACATCAGAGAATGTTGAGAATAGCAATGGAGCATAAGCGATAGTTGATTCACCACATATCAATAATCGGGATAATGTGCATTAGGAAAGGCGACAATCCTCATGCAAACAACAACCTTGACCAAATGATGAATGATGGAATGTTAGGAGAGGCTTTATGCAATTCATGCAACAACGGTGAGAGGCGGCTCATGTCCAAAATGTAGGTGGAACCACTTTGGAAACTCTCGGACGATCAGTCCGCTAAAAGCAGTTCAAGGAGCTTGGGACCACCGGAGTTTATTGGAGAGCCAAAACCACTTAAAGGCGGAAGCATGGATAAAGAAGATCACCAAGATATTTGATGTCTTGGGATGCTCGAGAGTAAAAGGTTCCCTTCTTGCCGCCTTTATGTTGCGAGAGAGGCGGATTCTTTGGTGGGAATCGGTAAAAGCGTACTCGACTGCCTTTGCTGAAAATGTCTTGGGAGAAGTTCTAAGAACTATTCAACGACAAGTACTTTCGAAAGTATTCGTCACATGAAGGAGGTGGAGTTCATCAAGTTGGAGCAGAATAATATGGCCGTGTCGCATGATCTGAAGCAAAGTTTTAGAGTTATCCGGTTTCGTCCCACTTGGTGGATAATGAAGAGAGAATGACGCGGATGTTTTTAAGAGGTTTGAAGCGGAGATCGTTAACATCTTATTTCTCATAAATTGTGTTTGTATTCGGATGTTGTAAATAGGGCTCGAGTTAGTGGAGCGCGATAACGAGTCAACGCAACCAAAGAAGCGGTGACAAAATGATAATACCGGTGAGAGCGATCATCGAAGCGGTGACAACAAGCGTGGAGGAATCAACGGCCGCGAAATGGTAACCACTTCGGTGGTAATCGGGGCCAAAACAATAAGAATGGACATTTCAAGAAGAGGAGATTCAACAATGATGGAAAGGCGTCGACACTGACACCCGTTGTTAAGGAAGGAGAGCGACCACCTATTATATGCTTCAAATGCGGAGGGAGGACACATCGGTCCAAAGCTGCGCGATGTCGTCCAAAGCATGTTATAATTGTGGAAGAGAAGGTCACTTAGCCCGATTTTGTCGTTCAGAAGACAAGTTCGACTAGGATGGAGGCACAAAAGTAGCCCCGAGAAAAGTCAAAGCCGGTTAGTCTGAGGAGAGCGTTTGTTGTGACCTCCCGAAAGCAAGGAACCGAATGAGGTCATCACGGGTAAGCTTATCATAAACTCTAGCGAAGTCTATACCTTATTTGATACCGGTTCTACCCATTCTTTTATTTCTCTACTTGCGCTCAGCGATTAAATTTGACTCAGGAGAAATTAGACTTTGACTTATCTGTGGAAACTCCATTGGGAGAAACCTTCATTACATCCATTGTTTATAAGTCTTGTTTGGTTCAAATTGGTACCCTCACATTACTGTCGATCTTATTTCATTGAAAATACTTGCATTTGGCGTGATTCTAGGGATTGATTGGTTAACTACTTATCATGCAAAAATTGATTATTTTTCGTAAGGTTGTTAGCTTTCATATTCCTAATCAACCTATTATGCGAATTCAAGCGACCAAACCATTAAAATCAATCACGGTCATCTCAAGCCATAAAGCTATTCGTTTATTGAAAAGCGGATGTCAAGCTTTCTTAGCTCATGTCACGGATCTAAACAAAAATCGTCGAGTTTTGAATGATATTTTTATTGTTAATAAATTTCTGACGTATTCCCTGAAGAACTTCTGGCCTACCCCAAGCGTGAAATTGAATTTTGTATCGACCTTGAACCCGGTACAAAACCCATTTCAAAGCCCATATCGAATGGCTCTATTGAACTTGAGGAGTTAAAGACCCAATTGCGAGGAATTGTTAGACATTGGCTTTATTCATCCTAGTACTTCTCCTTGGGGTGCTCTATTCTATTCGTGAAGAAAAAAAGATGGGAGTATGCGACTTTGTATTGATTATCGGGAGTTGAATCATGTCACCATCAAAAATAGGTACCCATTACCACGTATTGATGACTGTTTGACCCGATTTGCAAGGAGCAAATTCTTTTCAAAGATTGATCTTAGTTAGGATATCACCAATTGAAGATTAGAGCCGATGACATTCAAAGGCGACTTTCGGAACTTCGATGCGGGCATTATGAATTCCTAGTCATGTCCTTTGGATTGACTAATGCTCCTGCTGCCTTCATGGATATGATGAACCGAGTATTCAAGGAATATTTGGATCACTTTGTGGTCGTCTTTATTGATGACATCCTTATTTATTCCAAAAGCCGTGAAGATCATGAGCAACACTTGAGGCTGACACTCCAAAGCTTCGTGAATATAAGCTTTATGCCAAGTTGAAGAAATGCGAGTTCTGGCTTGAGGAAGTAGCATTCCTTGGGCACGTGGTATCAAGTCATGGAATATCTGTTGACCCGGCAAAGATTGAAGCTATTCAAAGCTGGGAGCAACCTAAATCAGTGACCGAAGTACGTAGCTTTCTCGGTTTAGCTGGTTATTATCGGAGATTCGTGGAAGGATTTTCTCGAATCGCTACTCCATTAACTCAGCTGACTCGGAAAGATACAAAGTTTGGTTGGAGCGAAGAATGTGAGAAGAGTTTTCAAGAACTCAAGAGGAGACTCATTTATTTTGTTACGACAATACCATCTGGCTCGGAGGGATTTGTCATCTACAGTGATGCTTCGGGCAAAGGGTTGGGATGTGTTCTCATGCAACATGAAAAAGTCATAGCCTATGCCTCAAGACAACTCAAAGAATATGAGAGGAATTATCCTACTCATGATCTAGAGTTGGCAGCTGTTGTCTTCGCACTAAAGATTTGGAGGCATTACTTGTATGGGGAGAAAGTGGAGATCTTTACGGATCATAAAAGCCTCAAATATTTTTTCACTCAAAAGGAACTCAACATGCGACAACGACGTTGGCTTGAGCTATTGAAAGATTATGATCATACCATCAATACCATCACGGAAAGCGAAGCGTGGTAGGCGGCGCATTGAGTAGAAGATCATATGCAAGTCTGAATGCGATATTGTCAACACAAAGGCCCATTTTGTGTGACTTGCAAAGGATGGAGATAGAGTTAAAGACTCGAGGACCCATGTGATGATGGCGAATATCTGAGTAGAACCGACTTTAATTGATAAAGTTAAAAGTACGCTCAAGCTACTGAGACACGGAGCTGATGCGTATGAGGAAGAAAAAGTCAAGAAGGTGCTATACCTAGGAAGCAAGAATCGATGAAGAAGGAATACTTGAGTCAACTCCGGACTTTGTGTTCTAACGACCACGATTTAAAGTATAAAATCATGATGGAGGCGACAACACACCGCGTTGCAATCCATCTGGGAGTACCAAAATGTATCATGATATTCGTCATACATTTTGGTGGAGCAATATGAAGAGAGAGATAGCGTTGTTTATCTCAAGGTGTCTAACTTGTCAACGAGTTAAAGCGGAGCATCAAGTACCAAAAGGTCCATTGCAACCACTTGAAATTCGAATGGAAGTGGGAGCACATTACCATGGATTTTTATTACCGGTCTTCCTAAGGTTTCTCAAGGTATAGATGCGATTTGGGTCATTGTTGATAGATTGACCAAGTCGCTCATTTCTTATCGATCTGAAACTTATACACTTGAACGTCTTGCTCGTATGTACATAAACGAGATTGTAAGGCGCATGGTATGCCAAGTATCCATAGTTTTTACGATCGAGACCCAAGATTCACTTCACGATTTTGGGTTGGTTTGCAAAAAGCTATGGAGCGCAGATTTCTGATTTAGCTTCGGCATATCATCCTCGGGCGGACGGACGATCGGAGAGGACTATTCAAACTCTTGAAGATCTATTAAGACTCTGTGTCCTTGATTTCAAGGAAGTTGGGACAAGTTCTTACCATTGGTGGAGTTTTCCTACAACAACAATTATCAAGCAAGTATTGGCATGGCTCCATTCAAGCGTTGTATGGAAGAAAGTGTCGTTCTCGGTATCTTTGGGATGAGGTGGGTGAAGCAACGTTGTTGGGACCGGAGTTAGTGCGTATGACTACGGAAAAGATTCAAACGATCAAACGACGTATAAAAACCTCACAAGATCGACAAAAGAGTTATCTTGATCTTCATCGAAAGGACGTGGAATTCGATATAGGAGATCATGTGTTATACGTGTTGCTCCATGGAAAGGAGTTACGAGATTTGGAAAAGAGGAAAGCTCGATCCTCGATTCATCGGCCCATTTTAATCCTCGATCGAGTAGGAGCGTGGCCTATAGACTCGCTTTACTGCCAAGTATGTCTCGTGTTCATAACGTTTTTCACATATCCATATTACGTAAATATGTGAAAGACCCGAACCACATTATTGAGAGTTAGAAGCAGGATGAAATAGCGGAAGATTTGGCGTATGAAGAGGTTCTGTTCAAATCTTGGATAAGAAGGAACATATTCTACGCTCAAGGTTATACCTCAAGTCAAAGTTTTGTGGAGAAACCACGATGTTGAGGAAATGACTTGGGAGTTAGAATCTGAAATGAAATCAAGGTATCCTTACCTCTTGACATACCAGTCGTACCCTAATTTCGAGGGTGAAATTTCATAAGAAGGGAGGTTGTAAGACCCCAACTTTTATAAATAAAGATGAATTTTCTATAAATATCATTTTTGAATATTATGGAGTAAATTTGATATAATGTTATAGTTGTGGGTAATATTTATAAATTTTGCAAAAATCTGTGAAAGTTGTTATATAATATTTGATTGGTGGGAATATTCGTTTTAACGAGGAATATTAAATACAGCAACACAATCATTGGTGGACCCCACAACGGAATTATTGTCGGATTGAAAAATGATAAAAATACTTTATAGAAAATAATGGCGGAAGTTTTAACGTTATTTGTTGAAACACGGTGTTAAAAAATCGATGTCTGGCGTGGTTCCATAGTAGTACTGCGGTATTGATTATTGATGCTTATGTGATAAGTCACTCGGTTTTGTTTTATTGGTATTATTATGTAATAAAGCGGAAAAAGCTTTTTATATAAAAGCAGAATACTTTTATAAAGTTATTCATTTTATTAGGCTAATAGTAAAAAATCTTTTATATAAAAGCGAGAATACTTTTATAAAGTTATCTATTTTATTAGACAATAATTAGAATATATTATATTTTATTATGCATAGTATTTGTATAGTGCACTACATAGTGTTTGCATATAGTAAAATCTTTTATAAAGTTATTCGTTTTATTAGATTATAAATAGAATATATTATATTTTATTTAAAAGATTTTGCTTTAAATATGGACCATCAGATTAAAGTAAATCAATCTAATTAGATTCATGAGTTAGTTACTTATCACGGTCCATTTTTCTATAAATAGAAGCTCATTCCTTCATTATTTCTTTACGAATTCTTTGAAACTCTAGAGAGAGAGAAATTATAGAGAAGTTATAGAAAAGTATTACGCTCCCTTCCTACTCTTATATTCAGTTTTTTTTTACGGTAAGGATATTATTTGTTGTACTCGTAAGGGGTATTATTTCTTTTGTATTCATGAAGAGAACTTACATTATTCCATTCTTTATTATTCTCTTTGGAATAACTTTTGTATGTGTGGACTACCCTATACTTGGTGACATTCTTCTAATATTCCGCCTTTTATTATTATTCATTGGAATATCTCTTTATTATATCACATGCATACATGCTTTACTTGGACTGGTTAAAATCTTTATTATTATTACGTTGGAATATCATGTGCATGCGTTTTCTGCCGGACTGGTTCCATCTTTTATTATTATTACGTTGGAATATCATCATCATGTTTGTTTCTTGGGACTGGTTAAAATCTTTATTATTCTCGTTGGAACATCCCGCGATGCAATTTAATTTCGCCGACTTTGGTTCCGTTACTTATTAATCATTGGAATAACTTTGTCATGCGAAGTACCGCATGTATGGTGATTTCTTTTGTTATTCCATTCGTTATTATACTCAGTTGGTTAAAGTTTTGACTTCTATACTCCATGAAATTAGTGGAATATCCTTGATATTTGCGCTTCATCCAGTATCTTTTCATGGAAATATTCTTATGAGCATTCTTGAATTTTACTCTACAAAGTAGTATCATGTTGACAATTTGGACGTTATTGATTCATGGATAAATTAATTCTTGAACTTGTTTTATTGAATTATTATATCATTGTTTTCATCCTCATGTTTATATTATGTTGAAAGTCATATGTGGCCTGTAGTGCATAGATGGACTTGGTATGATTTATGACGAGGGATTATTGATTGTAATCATGGTAGTAATATTACAAATGATGTGGAAAAAGTCCTCATTGGCCGTAGTGCATTGATGGATAGTTGTTGGCATGATCATGACCATTAATGAATACACAAATATTCTTGGCAGTAGTGCATGGATAATTGTGGTCGTGATACTAAAGAATATCCTTGGTAGTAGTGTAGGGGTGATTCGATGATGTGGATTATTTATTAAAATTTGAGTCCGGTGATAAAAGTCATGAAAAACCTTTTAAATCATAGAAGATAGTAGATTTTATTCTCTACTTGACTCTTTAATGGATTGCTTGTTCATTTTGTGATTAAACTTGATGTTTGTTATATTTTATCGGTTTAACCTTTGTTGAAGGCTAATGATAATTTATTACGCATTATCTTAGTCGTAATATTTCTTCTTGGGCTAGTTGAGCTCACCTTTCTTTCTTTGTTCTCTTAAGGAAATGAGAATATATTTGGGGACGAGTAGGGGAGCGGAGTGATGGACCGGATGATAGTATTAGTAGTCCTCACTATTACGTTAAATAGTGTGACAATAAATGTAATGAGGACCCCATTGAGTTTGTATATTATCTAGATGACAATATTTGTATTAAAACTCACAGCATATGTTTAGTCGTATTCTACACGCATTGTTGTATAATTAAGTTGTATTTGAATTTTGTACCATGTATTTGGCGACTCAAGATGGGTGATGTATACCTATTTTGGGGAGTGGAGACATAAGTTTTCCAAAACTCCTAGCTATGCTAGAGTTCAAATTGTGACATCAAGCTAAATACGCACTTTGTGCTTTTGAATATATATATATATATATATATATATATATATATATATATATATATATATATACACACACGTAGACTCGTAATCATTTTTGAAACGGTTTAAAGTATAGTCTATTCTACTTATTTCAAAATAGACAAAAATGATTTGAAATATCAAAATATATTTTATTTATCACTCATATACCATGTAACTCGGTACAGAGATGATAAAAGTTGATAGAGTTGTAAATGCGAGGAATACTTAGTGTGAATTCGATCCGAAAATCATTGTTCCACTATTGTATGATGTGTTATGACAAAGACACTCGATGACTGGCATCCTCAAAGCTGATTTTATTAATATAATGACGACATCGTTTGACATCATTCTCAAAAATATTTTCAATAAAATTTTAATTTGCCAACGGTTTATTACACTTAAATAATTCGATTGAATTGAATTATTGATATGAGGCTATGCTATTGATTCAAATTTAGACAAACATTTATGAAAACTCTAAGTGTTCATTGAAGAAATTTCCCGAACCAAATCGTTTTAGTAAAGAATTGAGAAGACTGAGGTAGAATTTTGTGCCTATGGCAATGAAGAGAAGTAGACAAAAGCAGTACATGGCTAGTACAGGACTTCTTGGGCTAATCACACTTTGTGTCTGTAAGTTATGACGGTTTGCAGATGAATTTCCATAAAACTTTTGCGAAAATGACAGACAATAGTCTGTAAAATCCCTCAGCACAATTTCAAAAATTTTAATTCTTGTGAAGAATATTTTGGGTAGCATGTGATAATGTATGTGAATGGTGTAAACAGTATGGTGTAAGGTGTAAGATAAATTTCAGGGACAAAATTTTTAGAAGAAGGGGTGAATGTGACAACCCGAGAATTTTGAATATTTTTAAAATTTTTATTAATTTATTGAAGGTTCAAAATTAAAACCTAGACAGAAAATTAGTGTATGCGTTTGATATTTTTTAGACGGAATTTTGAGGATTTCAAAATTCTGTGAAGGATTTAGGTGAATTATTCAGGATTAAGGAAATATGTGGATATGTTTACGTATATGTATACAAGTATGTGGATATGGGTCAAGGGTTGACGGATAAACGATATCCAGAATAAACCCTAATTATATTATAAGAACTTTAACGATCGATTGAGAAAACCCTAAGCGATTAATAAGAAACCCTAGAAATGGGTTCTAGAAATCCTAATTTTAGTTAGGAATCAAAACCTAATTCTATTGCATGAAACCCTAAATCTGGGAACTTAATCAACAGTAAGTGTAAATAATTATAGGATTAATTAGGGTTAATCTTAACAAATTGGTTAAAACCCTAATTCCAAATTTGAAACCCTAATTACGGATTTGAAACCCTAATTTGTAAATAGGAAAACCTAAGTGTTAATGTAATACTTTTAATGTTAATTAGATATATTAATTCTAATTTTCACGTTAAATAATTAGAAAACCTTAATCTAATTACAAAATCTAATTTCTAATTTAGAAAATTATTTTTATATTAGAAACCCTAATTTTGGGTTGTAAACCCTAATCTAATCATTTTGACCCTAATTGCTTAATTAGAAATTTTAATTAGGAAATACTAATCCTAATTAGCAAGATTTAAGTTATGATTAAGAAATTTTAATATAATTAGAAAATTCTAATTATAATTTAGAAATATTAAATTTCTATTTTTAAAACCTAAATTAGAAATTTTAGAAAATTAAATTGTAAGTTAAGGGCTAAACCCTAAACCCTAACCCAAACCCTAACCCAAACCCTAAACCCTAAGTGTTTGGCTAATTGACACAAATGCCATTAAATTAAAAAGCCAAAAGTCCAAAATACCCTTATTGCATAATTGAAGGTTTCTTGCAAATCTAGCCAAGATTGAGTTGTCCAACTACTCCATGACTCACCAATTGACTGTAATACAAAACTTATCAGCCTATACACTCAGCCAAGATCATTACATAAAACATTTATATGATTAAAGGGAGAGAAAGAGTCACTTTATTTTTATTTCTCTCCAACACATTCTCTCTCTAAAATTCGGGAGTAAGACTGATATAGAGTGAAGAGATAAGTCATTATCAAGCCATAGCTTTGCTAAGATCAAACATCAAAGACAGAAATCAAGGATCAAGCTAGAAAGGTATAAGAACCCTACAATTTCGAAATCCTTAAATCTTGTGTTTTGATGTTAGTAGTTGGTTAGATATGTGTTACAAGGTGCCTTTTAGAGATCTGGGTTGTTGGATCATGGATCCATAACATCTAGATGCTCGAATCTAAAGATTTTAAAAATCGGAAATGTTGAATGATGGCGGCCTTCGATGTGACCCATATGTCAGGGGCTATAAATCATTCTATGTTTTTACTTTGTGTTGTTTTATATTATAATTGTGTTCTATGTCATGAGGACTTTGATCTGAAACTATAAACATGGCCAGATAATGAGTAGATTAAGAGATACAAGCGGTCAAACCGCGTTGACCGATCACGGAAAACGTTTCTGGGTAACCTAGATTTTCCATAGATGGTTTGACAAGATATTTGAGGCTTCTGATTTTGCTTATCGTTGATGTTTAGGTCATGTTGTTGTAATAGACCTGTAGACTAACATATTGTCTATCGATTCATGCTTTTAAAAATATCTATATCCATAAATGAATTGAATGGATGCCGATCAAAACAATAGATTGATTAAATCGTTTCAAGAACATTCTCGAAAACCCACAAATGTTCAAGAACGATCAGGACCCTACTTTGACAATGTTGATCCGTTAGGTGTGATGATGTTATTATGATATATACTTGTGCTAAGACATGTTAGCTACATGATCGAACCCTTATATTACACAAAGCAGGCTTTAACATCAAAGATTCAAAGGCCCTAAAGTAGCACCTCGACTGTTTTACAATTTTTGGGAAACCCAGAATTGAAGAACAGTGTCTGACAATATTTTGATACACTATATCTCATTGATTAGGTGTCGGTTGGCCATGATGTTTGTTTAAGGTTGTAGTATTGCATCAATACTATAATATGCACCCAAAAACCTTACCCAGATACATAAAAATATATGATTTAGGACTGGTCAAACCACGCCTCAAGTCGACGTGAAGATCCAAGGCAGCTCAAGAATCGCTTCAAGAACACTTATATAATGACGGTTTGTCGCTATAGGCCATTTCCTTTAGCGACAAATTTATTAATTTGAATTTTTAATTTCCGTAAATTAATTAATAAATCGAAATAAATAGTTTTTAATTATCAAAATACTAAATAAATTCGAAAAATTATTTTAAAATCTAAAAATAGTTTTTAATTAATTTGAGTATATTTCATAAATATTTAATATTTTTGGAATATAAATGGTATTTAATTTATTTAATTATAATGTTAAATAAATGATTTAGAAATGATTTTAATACATGAAAATCATGAAAATAATATTATGTTATAATAAAATATTTTAAGTTATTTTCAAGTGACTTTTAATATTTTTTGATGAATTTCATTAATTAATCAATATTAAGGATAATTAGTTTATTTAATAACTATATTAAATAAATTATGGAAAAATAGAATTAATGATTTAAAAATCATAGAAAAATGATTTAAGTGTTATAAAATATTTTAAGTTATAAAATATAACTTTTGATATTTTGTCATGAAAATATTAATATTTTAATATTAATAGCAATTATCGGGATTAATGAATTTAACGATTTAAAAATCATATAAATATGATTTTAAGGTATTAAAATACTTTTGATATATTATAAATATATTATAATATTATAACATGTATTTCATTAATATTTGATAATAAAAAAATATTAATGATAATAGAATTATGTGGTATTTAATTCATTTAAATACGTTTTTAATGATTGGAAAATCAAGATAAATAGTAATAATTATTTAAAAATTATTATAAGACTTGGAAAAATATTTCGACTGTTAATAAATTATCTTAGTTAATGGTTAAGCGTTTAGCCAGAGTTTAATTGAACTTAAACTCGAAGAATTGTCCGACTAGACCGTCGGGATGTCAAATTTGTGTCAGTTTCAAGTCAGACTAAAATAGTTTGACTTGATACTAAGTTTTATGTGTGTTGTAGACTGATAGGGTTATGTGTTATGTGTTATGTGTTATGTGTTTATGTTATTCTATGTATATATATTATAGTATTATATTGTGATGATATTATTCTAATATTGGAGATCTATATTACTAATATAAGGTCTTCGGATAAAGCGATATAAATTGCGTAGCGGTAATCAACAGTTCAGGCAAGTTTGTTTTTCTTAACTCTACTAAGAGTTGTTTCATTCAGATAAGCTTATGGTTAATCATTGTTGGTTGCCATGAATTGTACTCTGTACATATTGCATGTATAAGTCAGGTATTAAAGGCTGATCGCCTTCATTACCAGTTGGTTCAGATATATTTGTTCATGTATAATACTTGTTCAGTCATAAATTTGTTCCTGCTAGTTCACAATTATATTGTTGAATTATAGCCAGCTTATTATTCTGACTCTTTCAATCATGATATATCGTTATATTATTGAACTTAAACTTCTTTGGGTAACTTTTATGCTCACCCTTGCTATATCATGATAAAACATTGCAGATTTAGATTAACGTTACGATACTGAGGAAAGGTTACGCACAGAGGAATGCAGTGCAGTGCTTCAGCAGAAATTACCTCCAAAGCTGAAGGATCTAGGCAGCTTCATAATTCCATGCACCATTGGAAAGATGAACTTGATGAAGTGTTTATGTGATCTTGGGGCAAGCATAAATTTGATGCCCTTATCGATGATTTAAACCGGTTGGGATTGCGAGATCCAAAGACAACAAACATTACAGACTACTGCTTAGCTAACGGATCTATCACATATCCACACTGGGGAATTGTTGAAGATGTGTTGGTTAAGGTGGACAAGTTTATTTTTCTAGTCGACTTCATCATTCTAGACTACGAGGAGGACAAAAGCATACCAATAATCTTTGGGAGACCATTCTTGGCCACAGGCGAAGCGTCGATAGATGTGCAAAAGGTGAACTCACTACGCGTGTTCGGGATCAAGAGATCACCTTCAACGTTTTTAAAGCAATCAAGTTACCAACGAATAAAGAAGAGTGCTTCCTGGTTGACGTGGTGGATTGGGGCCTACAGGATGAGGTACAGAAATCGAGGAATTATGGACCGTTGAGGTGTGCAATGGGTAAAAATGCAGAGTTGAAGGTAGAGCCATTGACCAAAGATGTAGTCATTAAATTTTGGGGTGCGATGGACAAGAAGGAAGGCACCTCAATTCTATCTGTGACATAAAACTTAGAGATAGTCAAGCTAATTAACTATAACTTAGCGCTGGATGGGAGGCAACCCATTATTTCTATCTCCATTGATTTGTTTTTAGTTATTCATTTTGGATTATTTAAGTAGTTATATTGAATTCATTTTTAATAGGATACTAGATGTTCATGCTTAAGTGTGTAGCAAGAATTGCTTTGCGAATATTTGCAAGATGTTAGCATTATATGGCCACTAAGTCATGCATTAACAAGGTGCATTAATGTCTATGCAGGAACCATCATTGGACAAAGATCACCGATAAAGCGTGAGTGGAATTGAATTTTAGCATTGCAGAGATATCAAGATTGTACCGTCGTGACTAGTTAGCACAAACTCAGGCTACCACAGATCAAGTCAATTTTGACAACAATTCATTCTACAAGTCTCGCTACAAGCGCTACCATTTCCAAGACAAACTCACGCTGCGCCACACGCGACAATCGAGTAAAGACAGATCCGAACATTTTAAATAGAGTTGTGGACCATTTGGACTCTCATTTGGAATAATAATGATGCTGAAATTCTCTCACTCTCCATAACTCACGTCATCTATCTATCGGTTATAAGTTTTTGGCGTACATCTCTTAATTACTTAGCCACGATTCTCTCCTCATTCAAAGTCCATATCTCCTCAACTTCTCTAAGTGCAATATAAAGCTAGGGTTCCTAATTTGGATTGCGTAAACAAGTATTGGGGTTATCAATTCTTCAAGATTTTCTTCATTCTCCATCATATAATATGTGCAATCTCTATCAAATACAAATGGGGCCTAAGCGAAGCACGATCTATCAATATCGTCTTCTTCATCCTCTTCGGCAAGGTGAAGGGGCTGATATTATGGATCACACCAAGTTCCTAAAATTGGAAGCTCAACAAGAAAGTACTACCGAATCATGGTAAGACGTTCATAAGGAGTGAGGATTCAAGCCGGAGAGGAAGGATGGCCAACAGTGCGCCATGATTCGAGAGAGAGACTGGGGTGGACTGACGGCTACTCCAATGCCCATTCTTATGAGCATAGTCCGCTAGTTCTACGCCAATGCCAAGGTCACTATGAGCGGTATATCTCTGGTTCGTGGTATTTAGGTAGATTACAGACCCCGTGCCATCTGATTAATTTTCAAAATTACTAATGCACCGCCAGTGGGGGCTGCTAATTGGGTCATCGGTGCTCATTTGGAAATCGACATGGAGTTGGTTATTGAAGAGTTATATGTGCCGGGTACGAAATGGACATATAAAGTTGGCACGACACAGCCTCGTATATTCCCAGCTGCAGCCCTGAACCGTTATGCAAAGGCATGGAACTTATTCATATGTGCCAAGCTCATGCCTTCCTCCCATCAGCACGAAATAACAGCGGAGAGGGCACTTATTCTGTGGGGCATAATCACTGGGAAGTACATTGACATTGGTCATCGCATTCATGAGAATATGTTGCGCTATCTACGGAGAGGAACCATTGGGAGCATTCCACACGTATCCGTGGTTGCCATGTTTTGTGCTAATCAGTGATGCCACTAGGGCAATGAGCAAATGCAATACTTAAGCCAGGACATTAATCATGCCACGGTTAAAAAATTCAAGGACTGGGCAGGTGGTGTACCACACCCACGCGGACTAGGATTCATCCTTCAGCCCACTTTTCCAGAGAGTCACACAAGAACATCAATCAGAGATGAGATGAGGTTTATCGCCCACGCATCAAAGACGTGCCACCCACGGTTATCGCTGACTCAAGGTTGGAGCCTTAAAGTTGATGCCATGTATACGATAATTTGGGCACATTTACGACAGGACTCACAAGGGCCTTCGCCGAAGATTTTGCGCAACAAGGAACAACATTAGAATGGCCTCAGTTCGGAACTGCAACACCATATCCACCACCGGATTCACCACCCGAGGAGGGTGGCACCACCAATATTTGGGGAGTTTTTCTTACCTTTACCTTCATTCAATGGGGCATCAATATGATAAGTTTGGGGTATTGGGTAGTATTTTTAGTTTGCATATAGTTTTGCGTGATTAGTTTAACTTTTGTAGTTTTGCATGTTTAGTTTAAATTCTAGCATATAGTTGCATGTTATAGTGCATATCATGTTTAATGTGCATATCTCACGCTTCTTGCCATATAGAAATTTTTTGTCTAGCCAATGATAATAGTGAAATATTGAAATGATTCTTGAGTATTTTGGATAATATGAGCTGAGATATAATTTTTTACACAATGCAATTAATAATGCTGCTTAAATGCTTTCGGTTTGCACAAATGTGTTCACAATCACTTGTAGGTATAAGAAGCATGTGTTACAGTGCTCGATAGAAAAATGTAGTTTTAAAAAGGTAAATATGTGAAAATGGAGTATAGACTGTATAAAACATTGATTTTTAAACTTTGGGAAAACATGGGTATCTGTGTATAAAAAATAAAAAAAAAGAGAAAAGAAAAGAAGAATAGCAATAATGTGGCTAATCTTATTTAGGGGCCTTGCTACTTGTAAGTAAAGCCCGAGGGGATTGCTTTCTACACCTAGCGCCCTAAGGTCTTTCATGGTGCAGGAGTCGTTGGTTGAAAGCTTCGCTAAAGGGTAGCGGTGTGCCTAATGGAGTAAGATATTGACGTTCACGTGAAAAGTAAAAATAAAAATAAAATAAAAATGGCAATAAACACCGCGGAAAAAGTGCGAAAAGTCGCCTCGTGAGCGTAAATAAAGCGAGTTAAGCCCATTGTTGAACCTTAGTTTATTTTTAAGATGTTGGAATAGTCTTGGTTGCATATATATACATAAGTCTTGATTTAAGCTTATAATTTTCATTGTGAGCAATATAGCATGAGTATTCTTCACCTTAATCAAGATTTGATGAAACAACACACACACACACACACCTGAGATCTCTATAGCATTTTTGAATTACCCGAGTGTATGACATTATGCATGCAGTTTGATTTGAATTTGTAGTCTTGAATCTAGAAAAATTATTTGAGGCAAATTGATTTGAAGTTCTATGATAGTTGGGACAATGTGAGATTAGTTGCATCATAATGTAGTTGCATAGTAATATAGTCGCATTTTCATTGTTCATTAGTATGCATTTCTTGAGGCAAGCAAACGGTTCAAGTTTGGGGGTATTTGATAAGTGGGTTTTATACCTACTTATGGAGAAAATGGAATTCATGCGAACTATGCCCATCTCAAGTACTTTTTTAGTAGGTTTTAATTGTGATTTCATGTTAATTTGCATTTTGATACTTAAAACTCCTTTTGGTGAATAAGTGCGAGAATCACTAATTTGGTGGTGTTATAGTAGGCAGGGGCTAATGGATGCGTGAAGGCAAGGCAAAAGCAGGATATACATGGCATGAAAGTGCAATGGAGCAAGGAGACTAAGCATGGAAGGAGATTAAGCATGAATGAACAAGTAAAGAAGACAAAGAGCGTAATGTAATCGTAACAAGAACCAGGATCTATAGAGTGCAAGCCGTGCGGCATACAAGAGAAGAGTTGGGGGCGCCACATGTAAAGTACCCACTGCACTCATGGAACCCACTCGCAAGTTGCGCGTGGTAGTGAGTATGACAAGCCTAAGGGCGCGCTACCATCAAGAAGAGCCCTGTAAACATATAACTTATCGCAAGTCTAGAAGGCTAATCGAATAAAAGGTGGAGGAGGCGCAGTATGCCGCAAGACCTAAAGTCACGATTTTTTTATTTTAATTTCCAATTTTTAAGGGATAATGTTTTTAAAATGATTTCTAACTGGTGTCAGAAGGAGAGACTTGAAAATTATTCAGTTTTTGACGTATCTTTACATCGTAATTAGGGTTTATTCTCTGGGAGAGATTCCAATGGGGGAAGAGACAAAAACTCTACTTTTCTGCTTCTTCTGGGGATTTTTTAACAGAGTGGGTTTATTATTATTATTTTGCTGGAATCTTATGAGGATTTGAATATTGATCTATATTCAAAGAATTGGGTTTGATTGTTTCTACCTTTCATCTTTCAATTGTTTGCTTATTAATCATGTTTAGATTTGATCCCATAATGGCTTTTGGTTCAATCATGAACTAAACTCCATTATGGGATTCTAACGGATTTTAATATGTAGTTTGATTGCATGCTTAAATCTTTGGATTGTTTTACATATCATATGGGATGTCTATCATGATTGTTTGTATGTATGAATGCTTGATCACCATTTGTTTAAAGATTTGTATGGAATTGACAATGAACATGCAAATATGGATTGTAATCATGATAGTATAATGATATAGAAATCGTGTTATATGGCTTATGTATTTCGTGAACCGTATATATATATATTATTTCACCGTATAAGTTAGAATAAGGGCTTGAACTTAAAGTCAATATAGTTGCAATTTCACATGTAGGCATATAGTGATTTTGGTTATATTGATGATTACATGTAGTCTACTTTTACGTGATATGTGAACAAGTCATGCATGATAGTGGCAATTGAATGAAGTATTAAATGAAGTTAGGATCCCATTATTTCTAGATTTGAGTTATTAAAGGTGTTATTATTGTTTTAGTTGTTATTTGAAATTCGAGAACAAACCAATCTTAGTCATTAGTTTGAGCATATAAATATAGTGAATTAATTAATGCATAGTGATTTGAATTAAACAACTTTCTCGTGGGATCGATACTTTTCTTGCTATGTATTGTTTGTTGACACATGTATGTCTTGATGAGTTAGAGCTCTTTTGTTAAGACTAAAAAAGAGGCAACAGGGATTTGTTGAAATGAAAACTTTAAGTGATGTATTACTATCAAGGCAACAAGGAAAACTTTGTCAATAATAAGAGAGTTCGATATGCATGCTAGAAACAATATTCGTGCACCTCTTTAAGAAATGTAGTTATTATTTTTCATCGCTTTTATTCTAAAAAGCTAAGACAAAGTATAACAATAGAAACCGCATCAATTATATATGAGTTCATGAATCATGAGAGTCCCATGAAGTGCTACATAACACACGATTGCTCATCGACATCTTAAAAGATGCTTTTATGTTAGCCTTAGCTAATGAAGGAAACTTAAAAAATCAAATTGAATCTCATACAATTTAAATTATGCCTTGATAACATCTCGCTGGTCCCATATGCTCATTATACCCTCTCGAGCAAAGATCTGGCGATGGCCATAATGGCAATCTCGCATTTGGATCATAAAGAGAATGCTTCCAGCTTTTTAGCTATAGTCATTCGCGATGGTCGAAAGTAGATCTACACGGTTCTTCAATCAAACTAATCGAACCATAGTGAAAGATTGTAACCGCTTTTAGATATAGTTCAACCGAATTAACACTAGTCTTAAGAGCAATAAATCAAGTCTTCGCATAATTGATGAGAAAAAAGACAAGGAAAATGTATATGTTTGATCGATTTATATCAAGTTCGATTCACGAAGAAGCATATCTCGCACTAGGATTACGAAAAAATATAAATTCTCGCCACCATCGGACACGAGTGTAACAAATGCCGTTGTTGTCCTTGCGAGCTAGGTCAAATCACATGCCAGAGTTGTTGACCTTTATTTTGTTTCAAAACGTCGCCTAACATGTAATTCGAATTCATCCTCACCCACCGAGATACAATATTCAATTATTTACGAGCTATTCTTTGTAATCAAGTTAAAGGACAAAGAAATTAACAAAATAACAATGTATGACACTCGTACAATGAAATGATAAGATAAAGTAGATCTAAAAGCCATATTAGTCAAGGTAATTTGGCTAGCCAACACACAAAAAGGACGAGTAGAAAAATATTTCTCTTTAGAAGTTGCTTTCATAGCTTAACTTCCCGGTGAACACTTGTCACATATAAAACATCCTAACTAGGCGTGAAACAACACAAATTTTAGTGTGAGATAGGGTGTCCAAAAGATATTAATCACTACATGACCACCAAAGCAGGAAAACCTAATAGAGAGAACCTTTTGTTAAGAAGCCATGAAAAAAGTCAACTTCCATTGTGGAAAACCTAAAAGGATCACATTTGATACCGCATGACATATAATCATTAATAAGTTGATCAATTTTAAAGGAAATTTTGACAAGAGTTACTACTACTTTCTTAGTTCTCTAAGAAGGAGCACTTGCGAATTGTATGTCGGTCTCTCATCCCTTCGGCTTTCCTCCTCCTTCAAAGAGATGAAAATTAAAGGGTGAATAAACCAGCTGAAATTATAATGCTTATGAAAAAACTAAGAGGTATATGGAATTCACAAGCAAAGACTGAACAAAGTTACTGCTCTTATTCTTGAAAACAAAATTTCAAATATTCGTGGTGTCATTCCACGATTGAGACTGAGCTTGATTCCTAGCTCGTCGATGTCGCCAAGCATTGTGTATGCCTTCCCGCTTCCGGTCTACAAGGTTAATTATTAATTAGCTATGCTCCAGTAGCCAAACCAACTATGCAGTCCAATAGCAGAGGTCACTCCTTAATGTTAAGTAATATAGAAATACAAAATCGTCAAGCAGTCACTCCTTAGGAGGTCTATTGAAACAAGCATATGACATAACAAACAAGTAGTGGATAATATTAACATCAGGTAACTAACTTAATGTTAAAAGAATGAGATAAAAAATATTAACTAAAGGATATATGGATACACAAATTAATACAAAACACATTGAAAACTTAATTGCAAAAACAAATCCTTCATTACGTCCCACATAACAAAAAAATTGCTTTTATGTAACGAGGGTATTAACATATAGAATGCATTGATGAAACATTCTTAAATTTTGTAAGAATATAATAAGTCAGTAAGACAAGTCGTCTTTAATTTCCAGAAGGTATTATATTTCAGATACTCTGCATTTTGAAATTGTTATCATCCATACCTATGATGCCATACATGATACATGTGCTGTAACGACCCCAAAATTTATATAATAATATTCTCATTCTCGATCGTTAACAATACAACTTTAATCTATCTTTACATCATTATTCGATATTAAAATCACTTAAAAATGCGGAATATTTAAAACTTTTATACATTTCCTTCTTTATTGCCCTAAATCGCAACCTTTACGTTACATCTCTTCGATTCAAATTTATATCATGAATCGTTATAACAAAAATGACTATACCAAGTCTTACATCATAAATATATATCCATATACACCGGATAGCTCAACTTACAATTCAACAACATGTTACATTCAAAATACTAAATACATTTCCTATAAAACATAAGTAATCTTCGTGAATACGGATCTCTATAATTCACGTATAGCATATCCTTACCTTAAATCTTTAACTTTTGCAAAAAAATGGTTATTTGCAAGGTTGAGCTCGACACCAAATACAAAATCTAAATCAGTTTTCATGCATCACATGCACATAATAACATACTCAATATATATCTCATAAGCATTGGACTAACACAACATGCATGCTGCATTTCATATAACAAGTATAAAGATTGAGTTCCTTACTCAATCAACATTCATTATTCTATCAACGTAGTCATAAATTGACTTTAACGTTTCATACTTTCAATATATATAGAACACATCATGCTCTTTGCAACAAATATTTAAAATAGTTCATCATCAAGTTCACATAACAAATAGGAACTTAAAGACTTGCCTTGATCGTTGTTTAGCAATAACAGTTTAACAACTTACAGTTATCTGCACTTCACGTGCCCTACATAATTATATAATCATACACATCAACTATTAGTCACATAATAACACATAGTAATTGCAATGTAAACTCTACTCCACATCTCATAATCTTTCCTATTAATTAGCACACAATATTCAATTGGGATCGTGTTAACTTTTCGACTTATGTAATATTTGAAATTCATTCAAGTGTTTAAATCTTGCTAGGAATCATTATTGGTTTTATATTAAACCCATTCAATATTTTATAATATCCATTTCATTTTGACTTAAAACACTTTTTACGCTCATTAACACTTATCACTGACGTTTCAACGCTTATTCGTCACACACATCGATTTTCCTCTCTTGTGTATGCTACTATGCTTCTATAACTTATCTAATACATCATTATATTAATGTTAAGAACCATTATATTTACTAACATTAATATTTTATAACTTAGAACAACATCGCTTATCATCAAGAGCACTACATTAGCATAATACATACGCCTCGGACGCCTCTCGATTGCCTCCAGAAAATACAACAAATTCCTAAAGATGACCGCTTTGAACCCTGCTCCGGACTTTAGAATGAAATTAAAGAATAAAAGTTGTAGGTCTATTCGCCCTCATTTCGGATCATCTTGAATCACCTCAATCGGAGTTTCAGGACGAAAACATTATGGTCATTTTAGTAAAACATGTCAGGGACAGCTTTGTTTTTTCCCAAAATTCGGCTAGTAGGTACCTACCCATTCGTCAGGCGTGGGTTTTTTATACTAGGGGGCACGAAGTGTAAGAGGGTCCTTCGCTAATTCACGATTTTGTATCCCAAATGTGACGCCCCCAAATCTGGGTTACCTGAGCCTCGAGTTTGGTGCTCACGATCCATAATATAAGAACATTTAACTACCCATTCATTGATGAATATAAACTTACATAAAGTTAATTAATAGGTTAACAACATTATCCCAAGTCATCTAACCTTAACATTACAAATTTACCCTTTAGATATAAAAAGGGTTTACAAAACATCATAATAAATATGCTTAACATAAAACTACTCAAAGACTATGCCTTTGCCTTTGTTCCGCTTAACCCCGCTAAATTTCATCGTTCTTAGCTAAAATATTTTATTTAGCAAGGGTGAGCAAAAAGTTTGCCCCATGCAAGTTAAGATATACAATAAATGATATATCTATCAATGCAAAAGAGTCTAAGCTTGTATATAACTTCAAAGAATAATCAAACGATTTTGAGATAGCGGAATAATAATTCAATCTCAATAATAAAACTTTCTACTATTTCATATTGAATAATATATCCGATATGAAAGAGTATAATTCTTTCAAAGATTCAATAATATTCAATTGAATAAAAGGAATTAACAATATCAAGAACGATCTTCAATAAAGTGGGATATACCCAAATTTCATGCCGATTGATCACGGAGGATCATGAACTAATAAAGGAATCATTTAGTTATTAAAACTAAATTACCACAAGATTATAAATTAGTTATAAAAACTAAACTATACCCTTCTACAAGTACCTAGAGTGGCCAACTCTTTTGTACCCTATATTATGCATAATACTCAATAATAGCGCATAGGTCAATTTAAGACATTAAAATTTGTTCATCTCAGTCTTACTCCACGAGTCCGTACAACAACAATATGGTTTGGATTACTTTCAAAGAAATACTATGATTTCAATAATTAGTAACAATACTAATCTAGCATAAATCAATGGCATAGACCTTCCAATAACAATTAGGTTTATAATGAATATAACATTTCACTGCTTTAACAAATATTAGTCTCGCCCAAACAATTACCGAGACATGATTTATAATTAGTTCAAATAGTAGAACATTATTCAATTTCACTACGCATTTAATTACAACAATCATTATAGATGTGAATAGCTATCAATAATTATTCACTAACATGCTTGAAAAATAGTAACTCAAGTCGAGTTAGAAACTTGTCTTCAAGCGTTGACATCGCTACACAATATATAATTAATCAAGCGCTCAGTAAAGAGCTATAATCAATAATGTCGGGCCTCACAATTAGTACAATATTTCATAACACAAATCAATCGTAATTTACAAATAATCTTCCTCCTGTGCACATTACCATATAGCCACATCATGTTTATAACCTATATAAACACTTAACAAGTCTAACTAGTTCAAATTCAATTGGGACTTCTACGATTTTTCTGTTCGGTCTCCTATTCGATTAACCAACGAGTTATTGTCAATTACACTTGGTCTCTAAGCTTCAATATTATTTTAGATAGGTCAATTATCATTAATAATATTTTATGAAGCTTTTAATAATTTATAAACAATTATTATTATTTATAAATTATTTTCAAACACTTAAATCATTTTTAAATGATTTAATTATCAAATAATCTTATCATTATTAAAATTTAATAATATATAAAATATTAATAACATACTTGTCAAAAATATTAAAGTTATTATTAATAACTTCAAATATTTTAAATCATTAATATTCTACTTAAATGATTTTTAAAATAATTAAAATCATTTTTAAATCATCACCATTAATATTTAAATATTAATTAAATTATTATCAAAATATTAAAAGTCATTAATTATAACTTAAAATATTTTTAAAATATTTTCTCATTTTTAAATGATTTTTAAATGAATAAAACCATTTTAATTCATTTATTTAATATAATAATTAAATAAATCTAATATCATTAATATTAATTTATTAATGAGAATTCTCCAAAATATTAAAATTATATTTTATAATTCAAAATATTTCCTAACACTTTATTCTCATTTAAAATGATTTTAAATCAATAAAATCATTTTTATCTTATTTATTTAATTTAATAATTAAATAAATCTACTATCATTAATATTAAATTATTAATGAAAATACTCTAAAAATATTAAACGTCACATTTTATAACTCAAAATATTTTTAAATACTTTTATTCTTATTTAAAATGATTTTTCATAATATTCAATCATTTTCCTCTAATTTATTTAATATACTAATTAAATAAATTAAATATCATTAATATTAAAATAATTATAAATATTAATGAAAAATGTCCCAAATAAGTAAAAGTTATTTTTTAGAATTTAAAATGATTTTTAAAACCATTTTTAGAATTTATTTTCTTTTTTTAATTAATTTTCAAAATATTCAAAAATTAAAAATTAATTTAATCCGTCGCTGAAGGTCTTTAGCGACAGTAACCGTCGTTGTTGGTGTTCTTGAGCTCAAGAACACTGACAGCTTCGTGTTCATGGTTGCTCGTTTGACCGGCCATGATTCGCAGCTCAGGCATGATCTGGGCTAACTTAAAAATTATCTTGTAGTAAATATGCATTACTACAACTCTCAATAAAAATATAGGTCATACAACAAACAAACAATTAGATCTAGCCTCTCAAAATCATTGTCAGACGGTTTCTGGGTTTTCCCAGAAACCCAGCAGTTCCTCTAGGCACTTTCCAGGTCATTTTAATCTAGGTTCTGATCATTGTTTTTGTGCTTTTATGATTCATACACAGTATTCATGACAAGGAACAACGACATGTCAATATCGCAGTCCAAAAACATGAAAATATCCAGATTCAATCTGGTCAAAGGTTGTCAGAAAGTTCGCTCTTACAGTTTCTGGGTTTTCCAGAAACTGTGTCCGTGACCAAATGGCTAGGTTTGACCAATACTTACATTCCATATGTTTATGATATAAAAGATCTTAAAGAATAGATCTATTGTTCACATAACCAGCTACAAATAGATTACAAAAACATCAACATACAAAATCAAATCTGTCAGATCTGGGCTTCGAAAAATGTTGTCAGACGCCAAATTACACTTTCTGGGTTACCTAGAAAGTTCATGGCCAATGTCGATCAACGATGTTTGACCATGAATATCGTGCAATCGGGACATGTAATGGCTCTGATTTCTTTTTCAGAATAAAGACCTCCTACCAGACTACGGATCCAAAACATCAAACATTAAAAATCATAAAATGCACGCATCTCGTATACCGACAATAACTTCACGTCGGACACAAAACCATGTTCTTGGACAATTTTGAAAATTCGATTTTAAAGCATTTTAATGCTACGGATCTATGTTATATCAACATAGTTCATCATTAAACATCATCTAGCAAAGATCTAAACACATAAACAAAAACTTTTTCTAGCAACATGGATCAAAAATAAAATTAGGTTTATACCTTTTCGTGAATAATTTTAGATCTTCGCTCTCTAATCATATTGGTCGATCTAGGGTTGTATTTAGAACTGATATACATAGCAATTTTGGAGCTTCTAGTGAGAGAGGGAGTTGGTGAGAGCAAAATAGCAAAATGGCTAATGTTTATGGGCTTCTCTCTAAATCTCTTTATATATCAGGCTACGTTGCTTTGGATCTTTGATTTTTTCTACCGAGGGTTGAGATGTGTGTCTCAAAGTCAATGTAGCTGGTTCAACCACTAAAGTTGCTAACATTTTTACAAGTTATCATTTAAAGAAAATGAAAAGGGCATTTTGGTCATTTACAAATTGATTTTAAATGGCATTCTTGGAATTTGTATAAACCTTCAGGGTTTAACCCCAAGGTTCTAACCCTTAGGTTTTAAATCACTAACTTTCAGGATTTTCTAAATTAGGGTTTTAATTTAGAAAATTAAAATTTTGAAACTAAAATTGGGTTTCTAATTAAATTAGGTTTTCTTAATCATATTAGTGTTTAATAAACATATTAGGCCTTCCAATTAGGATTAGGGTTGCCTAATTAGGGTTTAGAAATCCCTAATATGAAATTAGGGTTTTAATTAGAAAATTAAAATTTCTAGATTACAATTAGGGTTTGTAAAATAGAAATTAAGATAACAAAAATATAATTAGAGTTTTCTAATCATATTAAAGTTTAATACATACATTAAAGCTTACCAAATAGGATTAGGATTTCCTAATTCGGGTTTTAGGATTCCTAATATGAAATTAGGGTTTGATTAGGGTTTCTAAATTCATGACGTTAGGTTTTCTAACCCCTAGATTAGGGTTTCTAATCTCTTATTAGGTTTATAATTTTAAACCTTATACGCATCAATCATTGATCAAAATTCTAAACAATACATTAATGCCGCACTCATTAATATGATAATTTTAATTATATTTTCTATCGAATCCCTTTTCGTAAATTGTGGTTAGGGTTTTTAAAGCGGTTAAACACAACACAACTCTACACTCTATATTATTAGTCAATACACAAATTGACCTTTTCTCGAGACTCAGATCACGTATACATCAGATAATATTAATAGTCAATATTAAATAAATAAAAATTATTCGTAAAATTTGAGTATTCAAATCTCTAAGTTATCACATTCACCCTCCTTAAAAGGATTCCGCCCTCGAATCACCGCTTTCTTATTCTCTACAATCTTTAAAGTTGTATCATCTATTCATTTTTATCAACACAATATTCATTTGTGGTTTCAAATTCTAATACGCGACTGAATCTATAAAAGAAAACAATTCATAGTAATTATCTAACTCAATATTACTCGTAAGTTAAGTATTAAGAAAATCATATTGCTTACACCTCCCTAACAGCCATCGTGATTCATACGCCACGTTGAATGTACGAGTTACGGCCTTCCAGTCGAAAGTGTGTCCTTCGATCGCCAAAGGTTCCACCGGGCCGTTTCATTTATCGTTGTTTTCTCTTCTCGTATTCTTCTTCGACAAGCCATTTAATTTGATGTTCTAGCGATCCACATGAAAAACAACCTGATATCTTCTTTGGACTTGGACAATTTGAGAGATATGTCCTCTTGTCCACAGCTTAAAACACACTCCTTTCCCTTTCAAACATATTCCGGATGCTTTTTACGCGCAATCTTGCACATCGCTTCACCTCTTTTCTATTATCTCATGTCTTATTACCCGAATGGGTATTCTCGCTCCATTTTCTCTTATTCGGATTACTACCACCACTGCTTCCACCATCATTTGTCTTCTTCTTCTTATCCTGATCAAATCGAGACGCAGCTTCGCTCCTTCCTTCAACAATTAACGCTTTCTCCAGTAAAGCCGCGAACGTATTGATCTGCAATACCGCTACCTTGGTGAATATCCCTGGCTTCAGCCAATTCTCGAATCTTCCCGCTTTCCGTGATTCTATATCCACCTGATGAGGTGTAAATCTTGCTAATTGATTTGAATTTCATACGATTCAGAACCGACATATTCTCCTCGCTTCAATTCTAAAAAGTTTACTTCCATTCTTGTTTGATACTTTCCGAGAAATAATTTTCAAAAATAATTCCTTAAACCTTGTCTGTGTTACTATCATTGTATTCGGCTCTCGCATGATTTGTCTCCCACCAATAATTAGCTTCTCCTTCATTAAGATATGTTGCAAAGGCCGCCTTCGTTTCTTCCGCCACTCACAGAATGATTTAATGCTTTCTCCATCTCCTTTACCCAAGTTTGGGCTTCAATTGGATCGGGTGGTCCCTTTGAATTAGCGCGGTCCTACCGCTTTAAAGTCCTTGAAATGTGCCAATCTTTCGGTTGGTTGATTTCTCTTTCTTCCTCTTGCAAACCGAAGCTCTATTTTCCATAGCTTCTTGCTTATCATATTTGTAAAAGTTTTGCATTGGGTCACTTGACCCCTTCATTATTTACCGAACGCTTCTTCTCTTTTGATTTCGATTCCGGCTGCCTAAAGCAAGATGATCCGGGTTTAATTAAAAATCTTACATTAATTCTCTTTCCTATACCAATTCTTAACACAATAAGAATTCAACACATAATTGTCATATAATCACATATTTATTCAAATAAAGACATAAGACATATAGTACTTAACACATTTACTATCTTTTTTTAATCATATCAGATTAACAACACAACTTTACACAAAAGTTGTAATTCTCCATTTACACATATTTATTCCCGGCTCATTAAAACTTACTACACTTATGAAGTTCAAGAACTTGCCACAATTATATGAGTGTATTAACTTATCCTAGTCAAACCTTTCAAGGCCCATTCACGAGGGGTTCAAAACATTTCATATAATTATGAAGTCATAAACGCCATTTGATATTTAATTTTGGTGAACATAATAGGGTGAGGTGAACCCAACGTTAGAAGGGTGTTTTGCCACTATCATACAAGATGTCTAATGACATACAACCTCGTGTTATCATAATACGTGGTCAGGCACATCCACTTGTCGAGTATATCTATGAAAGCACTACCTATATGATCTCGAGTTTATTTGAAATATAATTTCACTGGAGACAACGGAGATAGTTATATGTCAAGAGAAGACTCACCATTGAAAAGAAGATGATAGTAATGTTCTTATTTTTCTTCGGGGAACATTGGGTCAACCAAGGATAATTCTATGGACATATGATATCTATCATAACCTGCACGCACGGCCTCCCCAGCGTGCATGCGAAGGTTTCTCGAGTATTTTCCAAAGATTTTTATTTCTAAGACACTATTGATCAGTACTTTTTATGTAAGGTACCATTGTAAGGTCTTGTGGTCAAGGCACCACGAGAGTTATATATATTTATATTAAAATCATATTATATCGGTTGTCGTACTCTCAATACACTACGCTCAACAACAGATAAATGAAGTTTATATTTGATTTTATAGTGCGATATCCATGACTCGTAATGGGTCGTATGTGGACCTATTTTGGGGGGCATCACAAGTAAGATTCATAAATAAACGATGATTTGGTCGTAAAAAAAACCAATTTTGTCGTGAATAACCCGTGAATAGTAACTCATGAATAATAACTCATGAATAAGAACTCATGAATAATAACTCGTGAATAGTAACTCATGAATAGTAATCGTGAATAGTAACTCGTATTCGTACATAATCACCGTATACGTAAATAATGTCATATACGTAAATAAGGCCATATACATGAATAGTGTCAGATACGTGAATAAAGGCCAAGATAACGTGAATAGTAACCCCAACATGAAAAAGGTAGAAATTCTACAATAAAGTCCATATTAATATTTCAAAGATAATGATATGAAAGAATAACATCATTATGAAGAAAATAACATCCCTTACTATCCCTTACCTCAAAAGAATAAGATTCATTGAATTTCGAATGTAATGTCAAGGAAACTTTGACCGAATAAAGCAACTCTAAAAGTATCTAAATATTCACAAAATACGCCGATAATATAGAGAGAAAACTTGTTTCTGTGTGATTTTCAATTCTAACTAAGTACCCTATTTATGGAAAATGCTAGAAGGCCAAAGGAGACTAAAATAATAAAATATTATTATTTCTTTCTTTCTTCTCATACACTTCATTTGAAAAGCTAAGCCAGCCATCTTGGAAAAAATGTGCAGCCCACATGTTTTCAAAAAACAAAAGTGGGTCCCACCTATAATTTTAATAAAAATATTTAATTTCTAAAACTTCAATAATTCATAATAAATAGCCATTTTATCAGAAAAATACGAATTTTATGTCCATTCTATAGGAAATTAAATTTTTTACAACTTTGTAAGTTTAAGTTTTTCCAAATTCCAAACGAAAAATGACCGAAATCCACATACGGACGATTTTCAACACCTCTTAAAATTCATAACAAATCATACGTTAATTTTTAACGGTTCAAAATTTGTGGACTTATATTCAACTTATATATCACAATTATCCAATGGTCGGATTAAAATTATAACTCACACAATAGAGCTTTAAGAACACTAATTTGATTTTCAGACTATAAGTCCCTCAGACGCTTTCACCTCAAACAAATACTTATTTAAAAATCCACAAAGAATATTTAGGTGATTCAAATTTCTACGATTAACTTACTTCTGTGGCTTTCTTTTGATATACGGCTCATCTCCTAACCCATTATACATAAAAGAGAGTTATGGATTTTACAAAATCAAGTAAAGAAACCGATTTTTTCCGAAAAATCCCATATTTTGTTCTTCTTTAATTTCTAGATTTCTCTCATTTGATTCATGCATCGTGAATTTTACCGTGAAAATATCACCATTATTATATTATTATACAACCACATTATACATTTATAATGTAAGATAAAATATCAATTTTCAACAATCGACACTTTTCTAAGAATTCCTTCATTTATATCTACACAAAAATAAATATTTTCATATCCATCATTTATATCCAAATTAAATAAATATTTCCTTATCATATAAATTAATAATTAATTATTCACAAATAATATTACGTAATTCACAATTATGATAACTAGGTCGCTCCTGTGAAAGAGGGGCTTTCCGATAAGATTTATCCTTATCGGTAGCCGCAATTAGGTGACCAAACCCCTTTCCTGTATATAACTTCTTTAGACATCGCCAATAATGCTCTCTCTAATAATATTATTTAAAAATATGAATTATCGATCCGATAATGGAAAATATTATGCGTTGATAATTATTGAACAACAATAATATAAAATATCAACGTAGCAATTATTGAATCAATAAAATAAAATATTTAACAAAGAATTACTATAACAATTATCGAAAGTAGTGTCTTCTTACATAAGAATCAATAATTCAAAAATAATGTGTAATACCATGTGTTACTACGCAACCACGCCAGACATCAGATTTTAACTCACAATGTATTCCAACAAAGGTTAATGGTAACGACACGCCGTTATTTATAAATACTCAAAATACGTCATTACTTCATCCGATAGTTATTCTCGTTATTAGCCCACAAATGGTCTGTCTATTGTCGCATTTAATATTCCTAACAACAAGAATATTTCACCATCAAACGAATATCATGAAGTTAAGTACAATCTAAAAGTGTTATCAATTTTTGAATCGCAAGACGCATTTTCAAACGATAACCTTCTACAACCCGTTGATTCTACTTAATACCGGAATAGAAACAAAATTCTAATTCGTAGAATTTTGCTACTAGAAATTCAACATATAATGACGGGCTATATGGCGGGGTTGGGCGGAAGCGTCATTATAGAATATATAGTGATTTGGCCAATAACCCACAGTTGGTGTAGGGAATTTATTTGGGTCAGGTCATTACCGATCTTTAGCTTGGGCGCATACAAATTCGAAGCTTCTATTTTCCCCCAAATCATTAGCCCCAAACTTTCAATCGATTCATCGTTTTCTAACCTTTTCTCTCCTCTCTCACCATCTCGGGCCGATCGAATCTCCTCTCACCATCTCGGCCGATCGAATCGACGCCATGACTAGAGGTGCTTCTTGTAGTATTAGGCACTAGAGGTGCTTCTTGGTGGCGAAGCAGAGGTTGTTGGGGTTCGTGGCTACTTCGTCATGTAATCAAATTTTAGGGCCCGAAGGTCAGAAATCTATTTCATAGCTAGAGTAATGTTTGTTTTATGTAAGTTATGGTTTTCGATTATTTGATACTTTCGTCTTGTTATTGTTTCCATTACGGATTATTAATAATTTATTTTTGATGAGATTAATATGAAGAATACTAATAAGCTATAGCTCTACACTTTGTTATGTGTCGCTTTTTTTAAGTCCGCTTTTGTTGATTTAGTAGTTCATCTTTTACGCTTTTTTACAAGTCTTGCGTAATACTTTGTTCATTTTCTTTTTTCTTTTCTCGTTAGATTACTAATAAGTTTTTTTTTTAAAAAACTAATCGGTTCGGGCCCTCGCTTCAGATCTCAAAATGTATATAATGAAAATTAGTAAGGTCGAAAGAATCGAGCTTTAAGCATCGATTCTATTCGTGTTTATGTCAATGCATCTTTTCTCTTAGTAATCGGAGAAGTTGGTATGA
The DNA here is from genome assembly GCA_020205615.1 of Panax quinquefolius. Taxonomy (NCBI): domain Eukaryota; kingdom Viridiplantae; phylum Streptophyta; class Magnoliopsida; order Apiales; family Araliaceae; genus Panax; species Panax quinquefolius. The sequence goes on from CM035166.1 coordinate 82,290,639, forward strand.
CTCAGATTAGTGAATTAGTAAACGGGTAAAGTAATTTACAATGAATTAGTAATAACCTCAGAATAGCTGCTTTTCCTTTCGCTAGGAAGCAAAGCATTTATAGCCTCCTGTGTGGGATGAATTTTGTTGGTTACTATTCCCCGATAATTACAACACAATCTAATGAGCCTCGCTTTGGTTGCTTAGTATGGTTTGTATAATCGAACGATCCCCACTTACTATGGTTTGTACAACAAAGATTCTCGACGATCTATGGTATTGTTGAATTGTTTATTCTATTGAATTTTATTAATGGGTAATAATAATCTTGGGAGTTAGTTTGAATATTCCTAAGCATAAATATATACTAGTTAAATTATGTGAATATGGAGTGTGCATCAACCCATGTACCCTTTATATATCTTTATAACATGCTAGTTTTTTCCTCTTAAATTTTACTATTTTTCTTTCTTTATTGTTGGGATGTCGCTTATCGAGAAATCATTGTCGACGGGTTAGGGATGGTGCCTAGTTTTGTCTCTATATCTAGTAGTTGGGGACCTCTAATCCCATACATTATGGCAAGATGTTTTCTTTGTGCTTTTTGATCATATTATGAATGTATGCATAAAAAAGGTCGCCAAAAGTTTTCATAGTTAATCGAATATATATATATATATATATATATATATATATATATATCTGATTAACTATTTATACACATGTATGTATGTATGTATATATGGTGAGAATCTAGTGAAGTAATGAGGAAGAGCAAGTGGATTGTGCACTTCTTTTTTCTCACATTTCGTGTTTCTTGGGGTACATAACAACTTTGATTTTAGTCGATTCTTAGTCTTCCAAATAAAAGAAGCTAAAGGAAAAGTAGGAGGAACGAGATCCAACGAGATAAGCCAACGGCTACGACTCAAACAACATCATACATTAGGCCTTGTAAATTTTAATGGTCTTACTAGCTACGATCACTATAACTCCATATAGAAATAGCAAAGACAACAATACTAAGAGGAATTATATTTTTAGATTAACAAGAGATGTTTGGACCACATTCTAAGCATACAACTTCGCTCAATTTTAACCTCCAATGATTTTCCCCTGCCTATATCCATTCCTTTTTACTTTCATTATCTTTTTCGCCATCAATTTCTCTTTGTCCATACCAAATGCTTTCGATGCTTCTTGTTTGGTACCTAACATCGATGGTTGTTCAATTTGAATTAGGGACACAATATCATGGATAAGGGTGGATGGAATTACTAAGATATTCTAAAGAATATCTCTGCAAGGCTAGAAAGATTTCTAAATTTTGGTCACGGAAGAATTCCTTGTCCACGTAAGAATCGTGAATGGAAGATACCGATTCGAACAACTATTCGTGAACATTTGATTTGTGATGGATTTATGTTCGCTACACTTAATTGGTGCATCAAGGCGTATGAGATTGTTAGGGATGTGAGCAATGATGATGTTCACGATTTAACCATCACAAACCAAAGATGATCATCGACGCCCGAGATGATAAATGATATATTTAGGGATCACGTGGTGGAATCGCTTGCTGAAGCTACAAATACCAAAAGTAATATGGATGAAGCCAATCAACCTTTATATCCCGGATGTGAAATGGAGATTGTCCTTTCATTCATCAGATGGCTTTTCAATCATAAAATGTTAAGAAATGGGGTGATGTGTCCTTTCGATGGTTTGTTCAGAAGTTCAAGTCATCATTTCCAAGATTTGCAAACTTGCTTGATAATTTTTATGAAATGAAGAAAATGGTTGGAAATTTAGGGCTCACATAGAAGATCGATGTACGTAGAATGATCAGATGCTCTTTTGGAGTGGGAATGAAAAATTAGAGTCTCAGACAGCTTTTCAAATCATTAAGATGGAAGCAGATCGAGATGGTCAGTATCAGAAAGCAGCACAAATAGATACAAATGCTAATAGAGCAAAGTAGTCAGAAGCAATTACATTATTTAGCGTTAATTCCGAGATTTTAGAGGCTATTTATGTCTCAGAGAAATCGAAAAAAAAATTAGGTATACATCACCCATCTTGAGTCGCCAGATACATGGTATGTAATTCAAATACAACTTAATAATACAACCGTCGTACAATACGACAAAACATAAATCGTGAGTTTGAATACAAATATTGTCTATCTAGAGAGAGTATACAAACTCAAAAGGAGTCCTCATTACAATTATTATTATCACACTATTTCACGTAATAGTGAGGACTACTAATGCACCATCTAGACCATCACCGCTCCCCGACTAGTCCCCAAGCCTATACGCTTCTCATTTCCTCAAGAGAACAATGAAAGAAAGGGTGAGCTCAACTAGCCCAAGAAGAAATATTATGACTAAGATAATGCGTAATAAATTATCATTAGCCTTCAACAAATGTTAAACCGATAAAATATAACAAACATCAAGTTTAATCGCAATGAACAAGCAATCCATTAAAAGAGTCAAGTAGAGAATAAAATCTACTATCTTTTATGATTTAAAAGGTTTTTCATCACTTTTATCACGAGACTCAAATTTTAATAAATAATCCACATCATCGAATCACCCCGCACTACTGCCAAGGATATTCTTTAAGATCACGCACCATTAATTATCCACGCACTACGCCAAAGATAATCATGTTTTCATCAACTACCCCGATCATGCCATAAAATAATTCATCTTCAGACTACGCCAAAGAGAATCCATAGCCATAATCATACCAAAAATCGCCCATCAATGCACTACGGGCCAACGAGGACTTTTTCCACATCATTTGTAACATTACGTATATGATTATAACCAATAATCCCTCGGTCATAATCATACCAAGTCCATCTATGCACTATGTGCCACGTGTATGACTTTCAAAAATAATATAAACATGAGGATGATGACAATGATATAAGAATTCAATAAAACAAGTTCAAGAATTAATTTATCCAGAACTAATAACGCCCAAATTGTCAACATGATATCGCTTTGTAGAGTAAAATTCAAGAATGCTCGTAAGAATATTTCCATGAAAAGATATCGATGAAGCGCAAATATCAAGGATATTCCACTAATTTCATGGAGTATATAAGTCAAAACTTTAACCAACCGAGTATAATAAAGAATGGAATAACAAAAGAAATCACCATGCATGCAGACTTCAGATAGACAAAGTTATTCCAATGTAATAATAATAAACGGAACCAGTCAATGTGTAAATTCGCACCGATGTGATGTTCCAATGTAATAATAAAGAATGGAATAACAACAGTAAATCACCATGCATGCGAGATTGACATCAGATGACATAGTTATTCCAATGTAATAATAATAAAGACGGAACCAGTCCCCATAAAAACGCATGCATGTGAGATATTCCAATGTAATAATAATAATTTAAACTAAGTCCTATGAAACCATGTGATATTCCAATGTAATAAATGTCCGCATGTACGTGATATATGTGATATTCCAAATATAATAATAAAGAATGGAATAATGTAAGAATTTCACCAAGTATAGGTATCCACAGAGACAAAAGTTATTCCAATGTAATAATAAAGAATGGAATAATGTAAGTTCTCTTCATGAATAAGAAAGAAAGAATACCCTTATGAAAGTACAACAAATAATATTCCCTACCTTAAAAGAAGAGTAATCGGATATATAAAGAAAGAAGTAGCAGTACACATTTTCTTTCTCTCTATAGTTTTTCTCTAGAGTTTCAAAGTGAATTCGTAAGAAATAATGAATGAATGAGCTTCTATTTATAGAAAATGGATCGTGATAGTAATTAACTCATGAACTATCCAGATTGATTTATTTTTAACTCGACTATCCATATTTAAAGAAAAATCTTTTAAATAAAATATAATATATTCTATTTATAATCTAATAAAACTAATAACTTTATAAAAGATTTTTACTATGCAAACACTATGCAAAACACTATGCATAATACATAATATAATATATTCTAATTATATCTAATAAAACAAATAACTTTATAAAAGTATTCTGCTTTTATATAAAAGATTTTACTACTATGCAAAATACTACGCATAATAACTATGCAATACTACTATTTATAATAAAATATAATATATTCTATTTATAGAATAACTTTATAAAAGTATTCTTTTATATATAAAAGATTTTATTACATTAATAATAATAATAAAACAAAATCGAAAGTGACTTATCACATAAAGCATCAATAATCAATACCGTGCTGCTACTACGCAACCACGCCAGACATCGCATTTTTACTTTTACCTAGTAGTTCAACAAATAATAACAGAAACTTCCGCCGTTATTTTCATAAAATATTTTTGTCGCTTTCAATCCGACAATAATTCCGCTCATGGGTCCACTAATGATTGTACCGTCAGCATTTAATATTCCCCGATAAAAAAAATATTCCCCACCAATCTAATATTATATAACAACTGTGATACTTTGCAAAATTTATAAATATTACCCACAACTATAACATTATATCAAATCCACACCATAATATTCAAAAAAATATTTCGAGAAAATTAAATCTTTATTCATAAAACTGGGTCTCACAATCTCCCTCCTTATGAAATTTCGCCTCAAAATTTACGACGCACTCGGTATGTCAAGACAGTGAGGATACCTCGACTTCATTTCAAATTCTAACCTCGAGGTATAACCTTTGAGTGTTGAATACGATTCTTCTTATCCAAGATTTTAACACGTATCTCCTCAAACGTTAAATCATCCGCTATCTCGTCCGGTTCTAAATTAATAATGTGGTTCGGGTCATCCACATATTTACGTAACATCGATACGTTAAAAACGTTATGAACACGCGACATACTTGGCGCAGTAAAACGAGTCTATAAGCCACAATTCCTACTCGATCGAGGATTTTAAATGGGCCAATTAAATCGAGGGTTGAGATTTTCTCTTCGTCGATTCTTCGCTTCTAGAATAACGCCTCTTCGAACCTTCTTCTTCACATTCATCGCCTCCAGTATGTAGCTTCGAGCGGCTTTTAACTTTATCGATTAAAGTCGATTCTAATCAGATATTCGTTATCTTCACGGGTTCAGATATTCATTTGTAACACTTAATGGGTCTTCGCATAACAACGATCTTCTACTCAACGCTTACTCAACGCTACCACGCTCATTTTTCTTTCCCACGATGATATTGAATGGTACGATCGTAATCTTCAACATACTCGAGCCAACGCCTTGGCGCATGTTACGCTCATTTTAGTTGTCAAGAAATATTTCGAGGGTTTAAGAAATGGGTTTTCAGATCGGGTCAATACAAAATTTGATTTCACGCCTAGGGTAGGCTAAGAAGTCTTCAAGAATACGCCAGAAATTTATTAACAATAGAAATATCATTCAAAATCGCGACTCTCATCCAAGACTTGATAGTACGTCACATTGATACCTATCAACTTGCCATCGCTATTCATTTACATCGCCTATGTAAAGTCCGCTTTGCAGGCATTCCACACAAGAAAGTCAACAACAAAAGGATCTAGGCTCTTTTACTTATGGCTCGATATGACAATGATCGATTTTAGTGGTTTGGTTACTTGAATTCGCATAACAAAGTTGGTTAGAATATGAAAGCTAACAACCTTAATAAAAAAGCATGATGAGTAGTTAACCAATCGATTCCTAAAATCACATCAAAGGCAAGTATTTTCAAAGAGATAAGATCGACAAGTAACGTGAAAGTGTTGATTTGAACAAGATTTATAAATAGTGGAGGTAACGAAGGTTTCTCCCAACCGAAGTTTAAACAGATATATCAAAGTCTAACTTCTCCTGAGTTAACTTCAAACATTGAACACAACTAGGTGAAATAAAAAGAGTGAGTAGAACCCAGATTCAACACTCAGATAGACTTCGCAAGAGTTTATGACTAACATACCCGTGATAATTTTATTCAAAGTTCCTCGTCACAAAAAAAAAAAAAAACGCTCTCTTAAACTACGGCTTTTGGCTTGTTCGGGACATCCTTTGGCATCACTATCCCAAATTGGACTCGACTTCACCATACGACAAAATCGAGCTAGGTGACCTTCTTCCGCAATTAAAACACGCTTTTGATTGTCACAGCATGCTTTGACTCGATGTGTCCTCCCGTCTCCAGATTTGAAAACATACGACCGGTGGTCGTTCTTCTTCCTTTGAAACGGGTGCCGGTGCCGACGCCTTTACATCATTGTTGAACCTTCTTCTTGAAATGTCCATTCTTATTGTTTTGGCCATGATTACCACCAAAGTGGTTACCATTTCATCGCATGTTGATTCCTCCATGCTTATTATCACCGCTTTGATGATCGTTATCACCCCAGATTATCATTTTGTTTTTACCGCTTCTTTTGGTTTGGTTGACTCATTATCGCGCTTCCAATAATCGAGCCCTATTAACAACATCCAATACAAACACGCTTTATGAGAGATAAGATATCGACGATCTCGTGTTTCAAACCTCTTAAAACATTCGCTATTCTCTCCTCATTATCAACCAAATGGGACGCAAATCGACAACTCGGCAAACTTGGCTTCAGATCGCGATACTGGCCATGTTGTTTTGCTCCAACTTGATAAATTCCACCTCCTTCATGTGATTTAATGCTTTCGGAAAGTACTTATCATTGAACAGCTTCTCGAACTTCTCCCAAGACATCTTCGAAAAGGCCAGTCGGGTACGCTTTTATAGATTCCCACCAGTTGATCCGCCTCTTCACGCAACATAAAGGTGGCAAAGGAACCTTTGCCTCTGAGCATCCCAAGACATCAAATATCTTGGTGATCTCGCTTTAACCACGCCTCCGCCTTTAAGTGGTTCTCGCTTTCAAAAAAAACTCCGTGGTCCCAGCCTCGAATTGCTTAATGTGTGACAAACCGGGTCGCCATTGTTTCTCCCGCATTATGAATGAGAGCCGCCTTTCACCGATGTTGCATGAATTCTAAAAAGCTCTTAAACGCACATCGCTCATCAATCGATCGTTGTTGTTGTTTACAGGAGGATTATCGCCATCCTCATCTGCACATTGTCTCCGATTATCGATCTGTGGAGACTCAACGGCCTCTCGTGCTCCATTGCTTATTCTCAACATTTTTTGATGCCATTTTCAACATCGCCACAAAACAAGGGTTAATTAACATATCACATATTATCTCTATATACTCGACCGACCAATTAAATACCAAATAAACTTAGGTAGGTCATACTAGCTAAGGAATTTCCTGCCTCCCTCCTAGTTCTATTCTCACATCCTAGCTGTGGATCATATCCCTAAGCTTTGATACCAACCGTGACGCCCCCAAAATTAGGTATACATCACCCATCTCGAGTCGCCAGATATACATGGTATGTAATTCAAATACAACTTAATAATACAACCTGTCGGGTATAATACGACAAAACATAAATCGTGAGTTTGAATACAAATATTGTCTACTAGAGAATATACAAACTCAAAAGGAGTCCTCATTACATTTATTATCACACTATTTCACGTAATAGTGAGGACTACTAATGCACCATCTAGACCATCACTCTGCTCCCCGACTAGTCCCGCCTATATTCTCATTTCATTTCAAGAGAACAAAGGAAAGAAAGGGTGAGCTCAACTAGCCCAAGAAGAAATATTATGACTAAGATAATGCGTAATAAATTATCATTAGCCTTCAACAATGTTAAACCGATAAAATATAACAAACATCAAGTTTAATCGCAATGAACAAGCAATCCATTAAAAGAGTCAAGTAGAGAATAAAATCTACTATCTTTTATGATTTAAAAGGTTTTTCATCACTTTTATCATTGAGACTCAAATTTTAATAAATAATCCACATCATCGAATCACCCCGCACTACTACTGCCAAGGATATTCTTTAAGATCACGCACCAAATTAATTATCCATGCACTACGGCCAAAAGATAATCATGTTTTCATCAATATTCCCGATCATGCCATAAAACAATTCATCTTTGCACCTCTACCAAAGAGAATCCATAGCCATAATCATACCAAAATGTCCATCAATGCACTACGGGCCAACGAGGACTTTTTCCACATCATTTGTAATATTACTGGCCATGATTATACCAATAATCCTCGGTCATAATCATACCAAGTCCATCTATGCACCATAACGTGCCATGTATGACTTTCAACATAATATAAACATGAGGATGATGACAATGATATAAGAATTCAATAAAACAAGTTCAAGAATTAATTTATCCAGAACCAATAACGCCCAAATTGTCAACACGATATCGCTTTCAGAGAGTAAAATTCAAGAATGCTCGTAAGAATATTTCCATGAAAAGATATATCGATGAAGCGCAAATATCAAGGATATTCCACTAATTTCATGGAGTATGTAAGTCAAAACTTTAACCAACCGAGTATAATAAAGAATGGAATAACAAAAGAAATCACCACGCATGCGTATTTCAGACATGTATACAAAGTTATTCCAATGTAATAATAAATAACTAAACCAGTCAGCGTAAAATCGCACCGATGTGATGTTCCAATGTAATAATAAAGAATGGAATAACAACAGAAATCACCATGCATACGAGATTGCAGATATGTAAAGTTATTCCAATGTAATAATAATAAAGACGGAACTCAAAGTCCCACAGAAAACGCATGCATGTGATATTCCAATGTAATAATAATAAAGATTTAACCAGTCCCACAGAAATATGCATGATATTCCAATGTAATAATAAAGAATGGAATATGTAAAGATTTCACCATATTCCAATGTGATATTCCAACATAATAATAAAGAATGGAATAATGTAAGAATTTCACCAAGTATAGGTAGTATTCACAGATACAAAAGTTATTCCAAATGTAATAATAAAGAATGGAATAATGTAAGTTTCTTCATGAATAAGAAAGAAAGAATACCCCTTACGAAAGTACAACAAATAATATTCCCTACCTTAAGAAGAAGAGTATCGATATATAAAAGTAGTGAAGTAGCAAAGTAACACTTTTCTTCTTTCTCTCTATAGTTTTCTCTCTAGAGTTTCAAAGTGAATTGTAAGAAATAATGAATGAATGAGCTTCTATTTATGTAAAAATGGATCCAGATAGTAACTAACTCATGAACTATCCCGTATTGATTTACTTTAACTGACTATCCATATTTAAAGCAAAATCTTTTAAATAAAATATAATATATTCTATTTATAATCTAATAAAACTAATAACTTTATAAAAGATTTTACTATGCAAACACTATGCAGTAACTATGCAAACACTATGCATAATAAAATATAATATATTCTAATTTATATATCTAATAAAACAAATAACTTTATAAAAGTATTCTGCTTTTATATAAAAAGATTTTACTTACTTTAATAAAATACTAATACTATGCATAATAAAATATACTTATATATTCTATTTATGTAATAACTTTATAAAAGTATTCTGCTTTTATATACATTAATAATAATAATAAAAACAAAACCGAGTGACTTATCACGTAAGCATCAATAATCAATACCGTGTGCTACTATGCAACCACGCCAGACATCGCATTTTTTACTACCGAGTAGTTTCAACAAGATTAACGTGAAACTTCCGCCGTTATTTTCATAAAAATATTTTGTCGCTTTTCAATCCGATAATAATTTCGCAGGGTCCACCAATGATTGTACCGTTTTGTACTAATATTCCCCGACAAAAAGAATATTCCCCACCAATCTAATATTATATAACAACTTCAGATGCATTTTGCAAAATTTATAAATACTACCCACAACTATAACATTATATCAAATCCACACCATAATATTAAAAAAAATATTTCGAGAAAATTAAATCTTTATTCATAAAACTGGGTCTCATCAAAGTCGAGTTGAAAAAGAAAAGTGCAAAAGGAGACGACATCGCAAGGAAAGTGGATGAAATATTATCATTTATTATAGAATTTTATGAAGAAATCGCTGGCCCAAATGCTCATTCCAACAATCGTGTTGCTCTCTCACTCCACTCTTACTTAAAATTATCGCTTCTATCACTTTGTTTGTATGGGATTAACAAGTTAACTGATAATTAATTTGTAGGATCGATCCATGTAAGAAGATAATGGTGATATTAGTGGATCAAATAATCCTATGTAGGACCTCGCGACATGTCTCAAGGTTAAAGATATGTTAGATCTATGTAACACTATTTCGATGAAAATACGTTAGATGTGCTATTGATAATATGTTAAATATTATATCGGTTATGTAATCGCTTTGATGAAAGATTTTGATGGTTACGATATTTAGATGATATTATACATTAATTTGTAATTTTGAATACTATACTTTATTTGTTTTTTTCTTTTAGTTTTAAATGTTATATTCGTATTGATGGTATGGTTTCGAATGTAATTATACATGTTAATGTGTAAATAAATAAGAAATATCGTGTAATAACAAGCAATTATTTTAACAACTCGAACATATATACTCTACTCAGTCGGGACCGCTGCCACAGCATAATCAAATGTGGCTACAAAACATCTATATGATTTCATTACTACCGCTGCAGAGAGCTAAACCTTTCGCTTCAAAAGTATCTATCATGATTTGTCATGACCTGGCCGCTATAGCTATCGCTCGACCGTCGCTATCGACAATTCACGCTGCTGCTTATTAAGCTGCCACGCATCGATCGTCATTATAGAAGAAAAGACCGCCACTATAGGTTTCAAATAAGACTTATATGGTGATTCAGATCCCACCATCGCTATAGGATATAAAGAACGATCGTTTCATCTATAGCGACCGCTTCACAATCGCCACTATAAAGTGATTTTCAAAGAGGATTGGAAAAAAGAAGTCTATTATTCATCGAAACTCGCCGCTTCCCATCATAACAAACGCTTAAATAACAAAACCCTAAAAAAGCGAATCCAAAATGCAAAAGGAAAACTAATAAGGAAAATTACAAAATAACCCAAAATAGTAAAATATAATTAAGGCCTAAACAACGGAATTTCAATTAAAAGATCCTATAGCTTCACGAGTTTAGGTCATGACTTTTGATCGCCGACACGCTTCCAACTAAACCAGTTCAAAACGGAAAATCCGACACTCCAAAATTGACAGAATTACCATATTACTCCCCACTCGATCAAATCTTTTCATAACCGGATCAAATCTTTTCCATAAATCGACATCGCTTGCTCTTCAACCGCATCAAATAATTTCTCGAAGTCCTCGTGTTGCGACCTTTCTTTATATTTTTTTTATAATTGTGAAAAATGCGCATTAGTGAACGTGTTTTCGTAAACGGTAATGCACGACGTTAATTTTACTACGCCCCACCCACACGTGGGAATAGAGGTATAAAATGGAGAATCCTAACTAAAAGATTGATCATACCAAAGACTAATGCAATTGCATCCCATCGTAACTCAAGGTAAGCTGAGTTTAAGTAGAGCAAGATTAGGATGGGTGACCGGGAAATCCTTCGCTAGCATAATTTTTTATATTTTTTACATTCAAAGGAAAAAAGAGCGCATTAGTGAACGCGAGCTTTGGTAAACTCAAGATCCAGACGACGTAAACATCACTACGTTGGACGACATGGGATTATAGAAAATAAATGGAGAATCCTAAAGAATGCGATCATACCAAAGACTAATTTACCAGATCCATCAACTCCGTAGTTAAGTCGTGGTTTCGCGGGAGAGTAGTAAGACCAGATGGGCGACTCGACGAATCAAGTACAAAGAAAATGTTATCAATCATTGAATCGCATATGATTTCCAAACGATAATCTTTCATAAACCTTGGCTGATTCTACTTAATACCGGAAATAGGAAACAAAATTCAAATTCGTAGAATTTTGGAAAATGAAAAGTCTATTATTCATCAACCGCCGCTTTCCCATCATAACAAACGCTTAAATAAAAACCCTAAAAGCTTTTAATTCAAAACGCAAAGGAAAAACTAATAAGGAAAATTACAAAAATAACCCGAAAAATAGTAAATGTAACTTTGAAGGCCTAAACAATGGAATTTTAACTAAAGATCTCGTAATTACACGAAATAAACGCCGCGGACTTTTTTTGAGCTACCACACGCTTTCAACAATGAAACAAGGTTCAAAACGCCAAAATTTGAGCACTCCAAATTGGATGTAAATTACCAAATTGCCCTCACTAGATCAAATCTTTTCATAAACTAGATCAAATCTTTCCATAAATCGACACGCTTTCCTTTCAACCGCATCAAACAACTTCGAGAAGTCCTCATCGCACCTTCTTTATATTTTTTTATAATTCAGAAAAAATGTGGTACTAAATGAATCTGCTCGTAAACTCGCATG